>WURV02211387.1:0-25985 GCA_011762755.2 Epimenia babai
TGCGTTCTTGGTCATCATTCCTCCTTAACAAATGAAACAGTGATGATAACCAGATACACGCTTTATTTTACAGGCCCGTTTCAGAATGTTTGGCTACGCCAATGGCTTGATAAATGTTCCCTTTATAGTGACGGTATGTCCCTGATTGAATCATGGAAATTTTCCATTTTGATGGGGGATTTCGTTGTTGTGTGTTGACTTTTTCTAACTGATTGATCGGTGTGCTTATCGTGGATGTTGTTGGCGATAGGCATGGAGTGCGATGCTGCCGGCTACAGTGGCGTTCAACGGGATAGAGGGATAGATTTGCGGAATGCTGAGTCGTCGGGAAAAATTAAAGGAAGGAAGGCCAACGCCTTCTTCTCCGAGTAGCAGGCGGACATGTTGTGGCCAGGATACGGTTGAAACGTCTTCACCCTTTGTATCCAAGGCGTGAATCCATTTCAGTATCTCAGGCGTCTGTAATTCAACAATTGAACAGCCATGACTGAGTGGTTGGATGAAGACGGCTCCGCTACTGGCTCGAATGACTTTGGGATGAAACGGGTGGACGGCTTCACGAAGCAGAATCATGGTGCGCACGCCGAAGGCCCTGCAAGAACGAAGAAGGGCACCTAGATTTCTTGGATCACCGATGGGGCAGAGTATTTCCAAACCCATGGGCGGTTGTGTCAGGTCAACGTATGGGATTGAAGGGTTTGTGCAGACGAATAAGGGTTCTTTGGTACCAAAGACATCTAATGCATCAAAGAGGGTCTTAGAGAGCACAAAGCCTGTTCCTTGAGGGGAAAGATCTTCAGGGATCTCGTAGTGCGGTGGACATAAGACCTCGCAGATGGATGTCGTTGCATGCTGCGTGATTTCCTTCCTGAGTTTGGCCCCGGATACTAAACATTGCTGATGGGTTTTGACCCCTTGAGACTCGAGTAACGAGGCCCACCGTTTAAATCGAAGATTGTGGCGACTAGCAATAGGATGAAGATTGGTCATGTGTATGAGCAAAGAGAATGAAGGTTACGGGACCGATAGATGTTACATGAGAACTCCTGAAGTCAGGATTAGCAACATCGTGATCGATCATGATCATAGCAGATATGGCTTAAGAGACGAACAAGAAGAGCCGATACTTGAGTTAAACAGATGATTCCGCTATCTCTTCCTGCATGAGGGTTCAATTCGCGTATTGATAATCCACGGTCGTCGTCGCGTACAAGTCGGTAAGAGGAGGTATCTATGTTTGGAGCCTGGTCAGAGGGAAAAACCGATCAGAAAGGGCAAGAAACGATGAGTGCTCCTAAAATATGTGCAGCGAATGGGACTGTTGGGGAAGATGATTATGATAAAGCGTTAGAGTCGTTAGCCCGGGTTCTGCGTTCTCTTGGGCGTCATGCCTTTGAACTGGAAGAGCTCTCGGAAGAGGCCATTGAAAAAGAATTTGAACGGTGGGCCATGCATGTGTTGGTAGGGGTATCCATCCGGGATGAAGATTCTGAAAGCGAAGAAGGGTGTAGTCGGCGCGATTGGGGCGAACTCACCAAGTTTGTGAATAGGCATCGCCAACAGGAAAAACATTATGTCGATCGCAATCTGCAAGATGTACGAAATGTGCTGTGGGAGTTTACGAATACGGTAGGTCGAGCCATTGTCGAAGATCAGGAAACCGATCAGCAGGTGGATACGTATCTTGGGCAGTTGCGAACAGCCACGGAAGCAGGGTCGTTTAGTGAGGTCAAACAAGCTTTGTTGTCTGTCGTTCAAGGGATGAATACGGTGATCGATGAACGTAAAAAGCGACAACAGCAGCGGATCAAACGGCTGGGTGAAAAACTGCGGGCCGTGGAACAAGAATTAGGGAGTGCTCGAAAAGAAATGGCATTAGATCCGCTCACACGCCTCTATAATCGTGGGGCGTTGGATTTGCAGTTAGAGCGCACGGCCAGCGTGAGTTTTTTCTCGGAAACGCCAGCTTGTGTGTTCATGGTGGATATCGACCACTTTAAACAGATTAACGATACACATGGGCATCCGGCAGGAGATATGGTGATCCAGCAGCTTGCAGATCGCCTCGTGTCGACTTTTCCCAGAAAAACAGATTTCGTGTCACGCTATGGGGGTGAAGAGTTTTGTGTGTTACTTCCAGGAGCGACTCTTGAATTATGCCAACGGTTAGGAGAACGGTTATTAGACACCGTGCGCCGGCAAGCATTTCACTATCAAGAGACGAGCATTCCTGCCACAGTGTCGGTTGGTGCAGCTGAGCTACTGCCAGGAGAAACGGTTTCAGCGTGGTTAGCGCGGGCCGATCGTGCGTTATATCGAGCCAAAGAGGGAGGGCGCGATCAATTATGCGTGGCGTTGGAAACGGGAAGCGTCTCTCAGGACAGCGAAGGCCAGATTCTTTAGGCTGTCTGTGATTGTGTCGACGGGGCCAGGTGTTTGAGTGCCAAACGATGCACGTGCGTGATTTCTTCAAAACTGCCCAATCGCGTATGAAAGAAGCTGGCGATTTGAGGAATGCCTGTCATGATATGATCTAAAATCGGTCCCCAATCTTCTGGTTGTATCGTCAATCGTCCTTGACTGTTCTTACGCACGAGGTCAATGGCTGTTTCAGTGTGAGAGGACATCCAAATATCGGCAATGACGCTGGATAGCGCGACAACATCCACCAATGGTTGAAAATCTGCTGGTGTTTCAAACAATTCTGGCGTATGGCTGTAGAGGATAGCCACCTGAAATTCTTCCGGCAGTTCCCATTGTTGTGCCAGCCAAGCACCCACTTGTGAATGGTCCACGCCTAAAAGTTCCAGTTCAAGTCTATATAACTCGGTATGATCCTTATACGTCTGTCCTTGAAAGGCCATGATTTCATCAGATGAGACTTCATTTAATGCCAAGATCCCAATATCTTGCAGGAGAGCCGCAAGGAACATGAGTTCGGTATCGGCATGGGCCAAGTGTTTTCCAATGGCTCGAGCTGCCATACTGGCAAAGATTGATCGTCGCCAAAATTGCACATGGTCAATTGCCGACGAAGAGGTGTCTTTGATGTCTTTAATAAGACGATAAAAACAAAATGAGAGTGCCAGGTTGGCAATGGTTGTACATCCCAGTAAGTTCACAGCCTGTAAGACACTCGTGACTTTGTGGCGAGCTCCTCCGTAATAGGCGGAATTGGCTATGAATAAGATTTGTGCGGCCATTCCTGGATCTTGAGTAATCATGTCGGCGAGTGTCGAGGCTTCGGTTTCCTCGTCTTGGCACATCTTGAGGATTTGAGACGCTAATGGGGACAAGATCGGAAGGGATTTACAGGCTTTGACTCTCTCAAAAATAGTCGATATTTCTTCTTGTTGCTGGATATCTAATGGGAGTGACAGTTGCATGAAGGTGTCCTTGCAATTGGGGGTTATCGAATAGGCTGAGGACAAATTTCCTCTTTCGTACGTCTTCTTTCTTGTTTCGGCTGAAACCGATGTGAGCTTGAGAGAGATCGTACATATCGATGGAGGATGGTCTGTTGTCAACATGCGTTGGCTGTATGGAATGATAGGAATAGATGAGAGAGGGACGAGCTGTTAGTCCGGTAACCGAGCCACATATTACCTCTTATGTGCCAGAAAGTAGGGCTCTTGTTCGGCGAAAGCGTCTAAACCCAGTGAGCCCCGTCCAGCCTCAATTGTCCGTAACGTACATCATTTTTAGAATAGTGAAAGCGTGCTAAGCTCAAACAGAGTCTGTCTGTTGAGGAAGTCTTTCTCTTTCGGCCGGCCGACAGGTATCGGAGGGATGAGCAGAGAGAAAACAGATTCGAGCGAAACCTCGAGAGGGAATTTCTATGGAATGATTATGATTAAGGAGGGGAGGATCGATACTCGATTCCCAGTCGGAAGGTCAGGGGTGGGGCTGGGAAACCTCGAAATTCTTCATACGAGGCATTCGTGAGGTTTTCCAACGTAGCATACCAGCGCCAGTTTGGGAGAGGTTGATAGGTCAGGGTCGCGTCGGCCTTGGTATATCCCCCAACGCGTGTGGTTTGCGTCGGTATTTGAAAATCTTGTCGTGAACTGAGGGATACGACTCGGCTGCTGAAACTGATTTTAGGTACGATCTGAAAGCTCAATGCCAACCCCCCACGCCATTTAGGGCGATTTCTCAGAGCGGCTCCAGTTTGGGTGACATGGGTGGTCAAGTACGTCAGGTTGGCCTGGAACGAGACCGAGGATATTGGAATGAGCTTCAACCACAGCTCCCATCCTTTCGTGATAGCTGTATCCAAGTTAGTGAGTTGAAATATGCCTTGGTTGAGAAGATCTGGGTCTAGGTCAACAAGTTTGTTAAAACGATTATGAAAATATCCTATCGAGGCTGTCAGTTCGTGATTGGGCGTGTGATACTCCAGTCCAAGATCCCAACCGGTGCTGGTTTCAGGTTGTAAGGTTGGATTACCGATAAGCGGATCCCCGAGACTAGCTAACCCGGGAAGCTTAAAGCCTTTTCCATAGGCCCCGCGAAGGTGAAGTAAGGGCAGCAGGTGATATCGTGCACTCACGCGAGGGCTAACTCTAGATGGAGTATTCTCGGCGAAATCTATGCGAGCACCCGCATTCAGTGTGAGTTTTTGCCATGCGGTTGTCGTAAGTTCGATGAAGGTTCCTCCAAATGTACGGTCCAGAGAAAAATCTAAGGGCTCATCGGACCGGCCTCCAAAAGAACGAAGGTCTTGTGTGCCATCACGGCTTCCTCGTTCATGGGTGATTTGCCCGCCGAGTGAAAAGGTCCATTGTGGTGTGATCGTCCACGTTTCCGTCAGTCGGCCCTGATACCGGTAATAATGAGTGCTAAAGCTTGTTGGAGGAATTCGAAAGAAAGATGGAGCAGAAAGCACTCCTGGATTGTCTACGTCTTGAGAACGTTTCGACAGACTCAGAAAGATTTGATGCTGCCATTCAGCTGGAGCCCTGAGGGAAGCCGTAAGGCCGGTGATAAAGGATTGGGTTCCGCGTTTTTCAGTTTTCCGTAAGAGAGCCAAGGTGGGCCCACCACTGCCTTCGGGAAAATTTCGAACAGACGAATTCGTGTATTGGCCTGTCAGACGTAGATCCCAACGGGATTCGGAATCTATGCCAAGGTTCCAATTGAACGCATGCTGAGCGAAGGCGTCTTGTTCCACTTGTTCGTCGTTGCGGGAATGGGAAAATGCAAGATTGGCCATGAGAGGGCCCACTGTTCCTCCACCGTGGATGAATCCTTTGCGTGAACCGAAGCGGCCTCCTTCTATGTGTACGCGAAGATTGGCATCTTTGGCGGGAGGTTCTGTGATGAGATTAATCGCGCCGGCCATGGCTTCGGAGCCATAGAAGGCCGAGAGTGGCCCGCGAACAATTTCAATGCGAGTAATTTGGTCAATCGGGAGAGTTGAGAGATCGACGGAACCGCCGCGTTGGTCCGTGGAATCGTTTAACGGGATGCCATCTAACATGATTAATGTAAAGTTAGGGTCAGCGCCACGTAGATAGATGGAACTGATTCCCCCACGACCTCCCATTTCATCCAGGTGGACTCCTGGGATTTGCTGGAAGAGCCTGGGGAGGCGATTCGGTTGAAGTGGAGAATAGTCTTTTTGCTCTACAATCGTGTGACTTTGAGTCGAACGATGAAGCCGGGAAGGATGGGCAGACCCTGTGACCAGTATTGGATCAAGTGTCGGTATGACTGTTTCATCAGCTTGGACTAGCGGCTCCAAGAATAGGTCTGTCCCGAAGACCAGAGCGAACAACAAGATGATGCTGAAAAGCCGATTATCAGACAACATGAAAGTTCAAATCGTTCAGTACGGTTGCTTTCGAGAAAATGATCGTGTGATGGTGCTGGGAATATGGTGTATCATCAGGCATCGTCAACTTCTTCCTTGATTATTTCCCCTCTCAAACGAACACCTGTTATGGCGACACAAAAATTTCGTACCAAACCATTGGAAACGGCTGCTATGCCCCCTGCCGTGTTCCATCTGGTCGCGAATGAGGGAGCCGAACGCTTTAGCTACTATGGCATGCGGGCGATTCTCGTAGTGTTTATGACTAGCATGCTCATGAATGCTCAAGGAGAGCTTGATCCCATGGGCGAAGCTGAGGCCAAAACCTATTTTCATCTCTTTGCCTCGGCCGTGTATTTTTTCCCGTTTGTCGGAGCCTTGTTAGCCGATGCCTGGTGGGGAAAATATCATACGATCATTTGGTTGTCTTTGGTGTATTGTGCCGGACATGTGGCGTTGGCGTTGGATCATACTCGCATAGGCTTGTTGATTGGATTGACGTTGATTGCAGTCGGTTCCGGGGGAATTAAGCCCTGTGTCTCGGCCAATCTGGGAGACCAATTTGGTTCGCGCAACCGCCACCTGCTGCCCAAAGCCTTTTCATGGTTTTATTTCGCTATTAACGTGGGTGCATTTTGTTCGATGATGCTCACACCCACATTACTTGAACGACATGGGGCGAATGTCGCGTTTGGTGTTCCCGGGCTTCTCATGTTTGTGGCGACGTGGATTTTTTGGATGGGTCGACATCACTATACTCATATTCCAGTGGAAACCTCTGACGTCATGCAAGAGTTGAAAAGTCCGGCTGCATGGCGAGCCATCCTCAAATTATGCGGGATTTATCTCTTTGTCGCATTTTTTTGGTCGCTTTACGATCAAACGTCTTCGGCCTGGGTGCTCCAAGCACAGCATATGGATCGACAGTGGCTGGGTATTGAGTGGCTCCCGTCGCAGATTCAGGCGATCAACCCGATTCTCATTCTCGTGTTTATTCCCCTGTTCGTGTATGTGATTTATCCTTTTTTGGGTCGATGCATGGAATTGACGGCATTGCGGAAAATGTCGATTGGGTTTTTTGTCACGGTGGGAGCCTTTCTGATTTCGGCCTATATTGAACAGTTGATCGCACAAGAGCAAACACCACCGATTGCCTGGCAATTGTTGGCGTTTGTCGTGATCACCGCTGCTGAAGTGATGGTTTCCATTACCTGCCTGGAATTTTCCTATACCCAAGCTCCTCTCAAGCTGAAGTCGCTTGTCATGGGACTCTTTCTCTTGTCTGTTTCTCTGGGGAATGGATTCACCGCATTGGTGAATTATTGGATTCAAAACCCGGACGGCTCGGTGGCACTGACGGGGCCAGAATATTATTGGTTCTTTGCTGGTGTCATGTTTGTCGTGGCCTGTCTGTTTCTTTTTGTGGTGGGCAGGTATCAGGAGACCACGTATCTGCAAGGCACGGAGCATGAAGTGTGAGAGGTACGGCGAACAGGTTTCTCGTCCCGGAAGGCGTAGAGCTAAAAAAGGAAAGTAGAACGAGAAAGAGAGGAGTCGTGTGCCTACTTGACAAAGCCTGCTCGTGGGTGACCCTATCAAGGGTATCTAACGTGGGATGGGATGTTACACATGATGTTCAAACCAGGCAGCTGTGTCGAGAAAACCTGGCGATGCCTTCGAGGCTTTAGGTCGTTGGCACAAGCGATCAAGGGGGTTCACTTTACTGATAGCGCCGAAGCAACCATAACGAAATCCATCGCTGCGTGATCAACGGCCTAGACACTTGACTTGACAATAGCTCCCGAATTTGCCAACGTGTATTCCTGTTAGATGCTGTCCGACAGTCTCCTGTATTCGCCCCAAAAAGGAATGATTGAAACTGGCTGACTCGCATGCCGGGTGTGTGTTCCTTTTTTAGATGGCCAGTCTTTACCTACTAGACACCTATCAGCAGCTGAAGTCCTCAGGTTCCGTGACGATGCATGGTAAAAATATTTCACCAATCCGGCCTTCCTAAATTTGCTCGAAGCCAAGTTTGGGAAGGAACAGCTCAACAACGTGGAAGAGAGTACAATCAGGCTCATGCCCAAACTGCTTGGGCAACCGAAACTCTCACCTACTACTTAATCTAACACGTACTCTAAGAAAGTTAATTATATTATCAAATTGAAGCATCAAGATATCATCAACGAAGCCCGTACCTGCGTGCGCCGTGTTCTGGATGCCCCTGCGTACGATCAAGGAAAGGCATACGACCAGATAGGAACAATTTGGCAGGATAACATCCGCATCCATCTGGATGATATCCTCAATGATTCCAGATCACTTGAAGAACTTTTCACCCGCCTCAACCGACATACATTCTACGATATCAATTTCGGGCCACGTGCATTGATTGAAGCTTCAGTCAAATGGCGTCTACGGAATTTAAACGCAGATCCAACTCGCAAATTCCCGCAACTATTCTCTGAGTCTCACCTGATTGAGGCAGATCGAATTGTTGAAGCCGAAGGGTGCCGCCTGTCTCCCGATCTGGTTTGGCGCGTGTCGATGATCAACCGTACTGCCCGGCATATCCCATTTCCTGCGAATCCATTCTCGATACTCGAAATCGGCGGCGGGTATGGCGCCTTCTCGAGAGCACTGAAAACTATTTTCCCTCATTGCAAGTACTTCATCGTTGATCTACCTCACTCTTTGTCATTTCAGTATTGTTTTCTCAAACATGCGTTTCCAAACTCCAATCATCTGTTCATCACCGCTGACGCCAGCCAAGATTTTTTGAACGCGGACTTTATCTATTTACCCCACAAATGGTTGCACCTTTTAGAAGGGCAAAAAATATTCCTTGCAGCGAATACAAACTCTTTTGCGGAAATGCCGCTAGCAGAGAGCACACGATACATTAGATTTATTCAGGATTCTCTCGAAGTGGAGTATCTTTTTTCGCTCAATCGACTGTTAAACCGAGTCGACAATAGCGTCCCCAATCGTGAGGCATGTGTTGGACATTCTTTTCAGTATGACAAAAAATGGCACGTGTTAGACTGGGAAGTAGACCCTGATTACGAGCGTTGCCCTATTCTTACTACGCTGCTTACTCGCAATCTACATTTGATAATGAAGCGTCAGAAGATGGAAGACAAGTTCGACGAGGTTCGACTAACTGAGATTGAACTTGAAGACTGGAATACAAGACCCTTTTGGGAGAATTATGAATTACAACTGAATGGACAAGTAAGGGTTAAATATCCCCCTGTAATGACCCGAGGAGACCGTGAAATGACCCCAGATTTAACACTCAAAGGCACCTTATTCAACCTTTGGGAATATCTCCGACTCTCCGAATCTGATTCCAAGAAACACGCATTTCAATTACTCCTTTGCTACTTGGTTGTTTTGGGTGGAGACGGATTGGAAAAACATTTCGAGGAGATTCCGTTTTTACTCGATCAAATTGGCTGATCCAAGAGGTGGTCACCTGGTTTCGTCGTGATGCATCAACCTTCAGGCGTCATATCGGAAAGGTCGATGCCGGTGTGAGAAGTCGTGATGAAAGCACGGCCCAATTGAGTCAATATATAAATGCTCCTACCTAAGGTCTGATCCTTCCTCTCTCCATTATTTTTTATCTTTTTAGATACATTGATTATCTAAAGGGTATCTCTAAAAACTTATGTTTCATTGAAATTTGTCTTTATAAGTTATTGAAAACATGTGAGTGAAATTTTTCTAATTGTGGTTTTTCGAGGTACCCTAAAGAGATAAACCTTGGCTCATCTCGTGAAACTGTATTTATTAACCCGCAACCATTTAGATATGCAATTTTTGTGATAACTTATTGGTTTTTCAGCTTCCATTGGTAATGCCTTTTATGGTAATTCCAAATAATTTCCACATGGTTCTTCATTCTGGCCTCTTTACGCATTTTTTCCCGTTCCGAGGCCTGCAGACTGGCCAGCGGAGAGGGGCATGTGATGCCAGTGCCCCTTGTTTGAGCGCAGCGAGTTGGGGCACCGCACCTTCTCCTTTCCCCTGCTGCATCGAATGAGGCCAGACTGGGCCTCACTCTTGCCTGATGCGTCTCGAAGAGCGCGACCGTTGTTGAGGCCTTTTGCTTCCACAACAAAGGTTGCACCCTGTGGGATGCTCGAAGTAAAACCGCAGCTGCCGGGCCGAACAGAAAACCGATCCAGCGTTGAAGGGATTACGCTGGGCCTTGCTCAAGGTCCGCAGCAAACTGTCCGCTCGCCAGGGGGCCGACTTGGACGCGCTGCGGACTCATCTCACCACCAAACGCACCGCTCGGGCTTGGCTGTACCACGAGCAATTACGGGAGATTCTGGCTCGCAAACAGATCCATGTCGTCTCGGCTCTGTTGCGTCAGTGGTGTACCCATGTGCTCCGGTCCAAAGTTGCACCCATGAAGCAGGTGGCCCATATGATACGGCAACACTTTGAGGGAATTAGCGCTTGGGCTCAAACCCGAAAGATCAATGGGTTTCTGGAGGCCCTCAATGGATGGTTTTAGGCGGCCAAACGCAAGGCACGAGGGTATTCGCGCTTCACCACCATGCGCACGGTCATCTTCCTCATCGCGGGCAAACTGAATTTCCAGAGGCTCAATTCCCATACAGTATGACCCACTCATTTTTCAAAAAAGCCAAATTTGTTCATGCCGGAGGACTTCCCGTACGTTCGAGTATCGGGTTACCAAGACAAATTTAGGTGTATGCAGGATTGGGCTATATTGTCGGAGCTTCTCAAAGAATTGAATAGGATTGATCTTTAGCCATTGGTCAACCAATTCCATTTGTTCTTTCCTGCTATACTAAAGGTTGCCTCGTGATATTCTGATAGAAAGGACATGTGTGCCTCCAGATTGATAGGGCAGGTGTTTATAAGGTTTTCAGGTACTCGATGAGGTCCCATCGGTCCTGGTCTGGTAGAGCCGGGCCAATCGTTCCGTTTTCTTTTGGGCCATCTCGAAATTCATGTCCGGCATTCGAATTGCCGGGAAGAGTTGTGTCGAATTTAAAGTTGTTTTTTGAATTTTTCGTGGAAACGAATCCGACGTGTTTGGGGTCAAATTCTGTGCTGCCTACATAGAATTCCGAATCGCGTTCCTCCCTTGGTGACAAAAGCTGATATAAATTCGGAATAGAGCCATTGTGAAGATAGGGCGCCAATGTCCACACCGCGCTATGCGGACGGGCCATATATTTGAGGGGGGCTTGCCAATGGTTTGGGCGATATCCATCCCACACTCGTTGCTGCTTCGGGGAGATACCTAATTCCGTGTACTGTTTGGATCGAATTTTTGACGTGAGGTGTTCAGTAGCTTCAACCGCGGTTTTGACTCCTAACCCAAGCGGCCCCGTATTAACCTTACGATTGTGAAAATTAGTGGCAAATACCGAGTCAGTCCCGATTTCTTTCAGCGGGATCAAATTAATTTTTTTGAATTGTTTTCCATATTCATTGGGCTCGGTCATCTTTGGGACATGGCAATGGGCGCAATGTTGTTCATAGAGGTTGCTCCCTCGTCCGGCTTTTTTCTGATCAATTGTTCCAAATATTTTCGAAGGCCAAGCCGGAGGTTGAAGTTTTTGAATGAGTTCCTCAATGTGTGCCAATTCCTTCACGTTCACACTCGTGACGAATTGATCCGGTCCGGGCTTGACGAATAAAGTGGCATTGACTCCGATGGCTTCTCCAATATTGCGTCCCATGGGTTGCATAATTTCTCCATTCCATTGAACCCAATCGAATGTCCAGGCATTCCACACGGCCGGATAACTGACAGGGGCATCGGCCGGGCGTAGGTTACGAGGATCGAGTTTGGTCAATACCAAGTTTCCTCCTCGTCCAAGAGCATCAAGTCGTCCGAATCCCCACTGTATAGGATAAATGTTATGTTGCCTCTCGATTTCTTGAATTTTTTGTTGTTTCTTGAGAAAGGCCGTGACGGTTTCGACAAGGTTTTTGAAAGTCTGTTCATGAAAATTATTCTTGAGAACGGCTTTTCCAAAACGGACACGTTTTTGTGGATCTTTCATCGTCGCACCCAAGGCTTGTCCCATGACCCGCGGGAGCGTCAACGCATCGAGCATGGCTGGTCCACCATCAATTCTCACGGTGTGGCCTTGATAAGAGATTTCACCAGTATGACAGGCTGCACATGCCAACCCCATATAGGTTTGCTTGTCGATTGGATCAAAGGTTTTGGCAAAACCAACCGGTAGTTGGTCAGGGTTTTTCAGAGTATTATGATTGGGAATGATGCCAAATTGTCTGACATGGTTATCAGTGAGAAACGGTTGGGAATTTGAGGCTTGTTCCAATGCCAGGAACCACGAGTAAGGAAGCAGTCTGGTCCCCTGTGGAGCATGATAATAGGTTTGCCGCATTTCTTCGGTCCATCCTTGTTTTTCGGATTTCAAGGAGCAACCGATCAGAAGTCCACCACAGAGTAAAAAGAGAAAAATCGTTTCTATTCGTATACGCATAGTTTTTCCTTCCTTGGCTGACAAGCCATTGCCCTAGCCGTTCATGCATGGCCGGCCGTTTGAGGCTCGGAAGTTACGGGGATTTTTATGTTCAAATATTTCTTGGGATTTGTCACTGTATACATCAATGCATGATATGTATCGAGCTCTCATTGAGCGGATAGAGAATAGGCACTTCTTGCATGTGTGGCGGCCTCTGTCACGCTGGGTGAAGGGGGGACCTCCCGTTCCTCGCCAGGTATGTCAGTAGTTCCCTCCCAATCGTGCAAGCAAGGCCTATGCCTGACTGGAAGAATGCTGCTCTTGGTGGTCTATGGCCGCGCCCACAGCGCCGATTGTGTGGAGCGAGAGAGGGAGTACTTGGGCTCGTGAAATCCAATATTATCAAATGCGATACAAATTTTATCTATTTGGATACATTAGTGGAAGGTCGAGCTGTTGAGCTACGCAGGTGAGGGTAGGTAGTGGTTTCAGGCAGTGAGGATGGTAATATCTGTGGAAAGTAGTACAACCCAGAGCTTGATGGTGGTCTGGTAGCCGATGGCCATCCTGATGGGGAAAACGAGGTATTTGGGGGTGATGGCCATCAATGGTGCACTCGATGAGGCGTATAGACTTGTGCAGGTTTGAGATGGCAGTGCGTCCATGACGATGTGCTAGACGATTTCGTAGTCCGTATAATACGTGTCTTCTTGAACGAGGGTTTCGAGATAGGTGCTTGTGCGATCCACTACAAACAGTTTATCGGGTACGCCCATAATGAGGCCCGTGAAGAAATCCAGAATGAGGCGTGGAGGGAAATGGCTAGTGGTAAGCAGGGCACTGATCCCAAGGCTCGGGAAGGGGGGAGTGGCGAGGCTTCCAGCGGTACAAGAGGGTCGTCTACTGGGCGCGGATCTTCGGGAGGATCGTCATGTTGTCGGCTGCCCCGTCAGAATGGGTTCCTAACGAGAAGACAGGGCGCAACGGTTGGTAGGTATGGGAAGGTGCGATGACGGTTAGGATTCTTGTCGAAGGTACAAAATCTGATTGACACGAAAAGCCTGATCGTAGTCGCCAGGCTGGATGTATTGTGAATGAAAACACCGGCCGTCAAATATCATCAATCGATTCGGTCGCATTTCGATGAGTTGGAGTAATTCCCAATAGGCGTTGCCATCGTTGATAAATCGATTCTCTCGACGGGCAAACAGTGGGTTAAAGATCATACTATTCTGAAAGTTTTCATAGCCTTCCGGACTTGCCAAAAATTCATCACTCAATTCCAACTGATCAGCCAATTGCCGGATGGTGGCATCTGGCATGACCGGTACGCGTTCGAGGTCCGTTGGTCGATGGCGATAGAGCCCCGTCCCCCCTTTGCAGGAATCTCCGGGATTCAGGTAAACCATGGCCGTTACGTCTTGATCGATGTGAGGTTGACGCTGTCCGACGTTTAAACGGAAATCCTGCATCTTGATGCCTTGAAAGACAACCGGCTGAGGAGAAAAAAACGGAGAAAGTGTGCCACCCCAAATCTGACTGAGATGGTCGATTAAGGGCTGGGTGTTTACGTTCAAACTGGCCCGCACGCCTGGGAAATTCCCCACGATTTCGAAGCGGTCGGTATACGGCAGTTCCAAGGCTGTTTGGAGGATGTCGTCGGGATAGAGATAGAAGTGATCAGCAATAATGACTCTGTGTTGTCCCAATCCGACGGAGCGAACCGAAAGGTCGGGCTTTGGATTGACGGCAAATAAGTCTGGGCGGGGCGTTTTGGGCATCGTATCACTTGAAAAAGTGAGGTAGAATATATTTAGAAGGCTGGCTCATGGTGCGCTGGATGAAGTTGGAGAGTCAAGTGTCTGAAATGCATGAAACAGCTATCGTGATGTCGAGAGAATTTCATGTATGTGACATAGTAACGAGCAATGCGCTGCTCACAAGGCCTTAATCGAAGGTGTGTCTCGCATTGTCATTCCCAACATTTTTATGGGGAATCCATCGTGTTTTTTCAAGTCACAACCGTTAGTAGGGAAAGTGCGGTGTGCGTGTTTACCCAATATATTGTGTTCAAGCGGTTATCTGTATCGAGGTTGTGGTGGCCGGTCACTATAAAAAGAATGAATCTGACTGATGATTGTGTCACTCTGTGAAAGGAGGCGGAACTCATGGCCGTGCCATATCGAAAACTGTTAGACGCCATTCGGGTGGCCTTCCCAAAACCGGTTTCTGATCGAGTGCATGATTCGTATTTTATTCATAGCGTGATGCGGGCGATTGATGCCGTGGATACTCTGAAGAGTGAACGGCCTATTTTGGGTAAAAGAAACACGCTGGATTATGGAGCTGCCAAACAGAGTCGACTTGCGGAAGAAGGCAAGAGTGTGGAGGAAGTGACGCAAGAGTTGGTGGAATATTGTGAAGGCTTAACTCTGTGGGGACATCCTCGCACACAACAAAATGTCGTGCCACCAGTAACTATTTCGTCGCTTATTGGCGTAATGCTTTCCTCGCTCTATAATCCTAATTTGGCTTGGGATGAATACAGTCATCGAGTGGCGCTAGCTGAAGTCGAAGTGGTGACCATGCTGGCTGTGCTCTTGGGCTATGATCCGGAACGGGCAGGTGGTGTCTTTACCTTTGGAGGTACCGGCACCACACTCTATGGCATGAAATTAGGGTTGGAAAAAGCCTTACCGGGCTCCATGGATCAGGGGATTCGTGAAGATGCGATCATCTTTGCCAGTGACGGTAGTCATTATTGTCGATACAACGTTGCCGGTTGGCTAGGCTTGGGAGCCAAAAATCTTATCACGATTCCAACAACCGGGCTCAATGCCATGGATGTGGGCGAACTTCGAACCCAAGCATCCCAAGCCCTTAAATCAGGTCGAAAGATTGGGGGAATTATTGTCACGCTTGGGACGACCGATGCTTTTGGCCTTGATGATATTCGAGCCATTACCACGTTGCGAGATGAACTGGTCCAAGAATTTCAGTTGTCGTATGTGCCGCATATTCATGCGGATGCAGTCATTGGATGGGCGTGGTCGGTGTTCACCGATTATTCATTTGAAGATAATCCACTGGGTTTTCGTCCTCGTACCCTACGTGCGCTTGCGGGGGCCTGTCACCATATTCAAGATTTGTCTTGTGCCGATTCCATAGGGATTGATTTTCACAAGCCGGGATTTGTCCCGTATATATCCAGTTTACTCTTGGTCAAAGAGCAAGAGGCCCTCACCCATCTTTGCCGGCCTCAAGAACAAATGCCGTATCTCTATCAATTTGGAGACCATCGTCCAGGCATGTATACGCTGGAAACATCTCGAGCAGGGACTGGTACCTTGGCGGCGCTTGCCAATTTACGACTCTTTGGGAAGGAAGGCCTGCGGGTCATTATCGGTCATATTGTAGAAATGGCGCAGCTCCTACGCGAACACTTAGAAAGCCATGCTTGCACGACCGTGCTCAATCGAGACAATTTTGGCACGGTGACTTTATTTCGGGCCTATCCGGATGGAATCGATACCTTCGAGATTAAAGAGAAAGAAATGCAGGACCCGACATATCGAAACATGCTTCTGGAACATAATGAATATAACCGGAAAATTTACGATTTCGTCCATCAAGAAGGCATGGCCGGGCGTGGGGTGATGTTGTCATTAACAGATTGTTATCGGAAAACCGATTATGGAGAACCAATCGTGGCGTTGAAGTCATTTATTCTGTCGCCGTTTGTCGATAAAGAGAATGTAGCAATGGTAGTGAAAAAAGTCCTGGAAGCCCGAGACCTCCTGGTCTGAGACATTGCGATCTATTCATAGACGAAAACCGTCAATGAGCCGGTCTATTCATGACCCAAGCGATGAGTGTTTCCTGGTTTTAGAAACTACTGTGGGATATGGCCATTTAGCTGGCCAAAGCGTTTGGGAGTCGTGCGAGCCAATGCACGCGGATGCATGTTTGCTTATGACTCTGCGAAAGCTGAAGAACGGGTGAAAAAGATCAAGATCAAACCCGTGAAATTAGAATTGGAGTCGGTCTATCACTAGAGCCAAGCATTTTATTCTTTCATCCCTTCATACAAAGAAAAGGTGAAAAAGACCAATTTCTCGACGTTCTGCCAAACTATGCTGAGCCCAGCTATTTATTGGTTGCACTTTACCGATCTTTGCCGGGTTTAAAAAGAGTGGTCGCCGTGGACATTCAGAAATCCAGGGGCCAAGACACGGCTTTCGGCGGTGAGAACGCCTCGTTCTCTGAAGCCATGGTAGGTGATGGTAATTTCTGTGTCCGAGCCCCGCCAGGTATATTGTTGGTTGAGCCCTCGCATCATTCCTCCATGTAATGGCCCGCTTTTCCCGAAGCGGCTTTCTAAATACTGCAACAAGGCTTGGTGTGTGGACGCGCCTTTGTAGCGAAAAAGGACGCGGGCATATTGATCTTCCAAGCCGTAGAGTTTGACTGACTCCATGGGAATCCCTTCGACGTGAGGAATTCCTTGTTTGAGTGTATAAACACGGAGAATGTTGGAGGTGTCAATTTCTTTGAGGTCTTTTCGATGAGCAAGCGGTGTTCCCCACGTGATACCAAAGAATCCTTTGGGGTCTTGTTCGATAGGAGTGCCGCTGATGGCGGTTCCTGATAGGACAAGGAAGGCCAACCAACTAGCCCATATCCATGTATTGGCGGTGGAATTGATTGGGTTATATCGATGACGCGGCAGGCTCATGCAGGGCGCCACGCTACCATGGCTGTTTGATGGAGGCAATTGATTCGAGAATATTTTGAGGCGTATCTGCTCGAGAAGGTTTGAGATTGTCAATCTTTGAAGGGAGGTATTGGACGGGCGGATTAGATCGAAAGAAAGGCGAGTTGGAGTTGAGGCTGGTGGGGGATATCGGACCTGGTCGTTGTTCGATTGAGGATCGCAGATTTTTCGGTTGTCCCGCTGTTGATGGTAATCCATTTATCGGGGTTCTCGACAATGGCTTGAACGAGTTGGGTGTGAAGAAGGTGTCCTGCTCGTTTTGCCTGAAAATGTCCGATGATGGGAAAGCCCATGAGAGAAAGGTCTCCAATGAGGTCAAGGACTTTGTGTCGAACACATTCATTCTGGAATCGTAGTTCGTCTTCATTGAGTAATCCTGATTCAGAAAAGACCACGGTATTGTTCAATGAGCCGCCTAAGCCTAGTCCATGAGACCACAGAAACTCGACTTCTTGCCGAAAGGCAAAGGTACGAGCTGTTGCAATGTTCCTGGTAAATTCCTGAGGTGTGCAAGCATGTTGATATTCTTGCTGTTGAATCAAGGGGTGAGGAAAGTCAATGAAATAACTCATGTGAGGAAGTGCGGAAGGGAAGACGGCTATTGATCTTTGCCCATCCTCCACACAAATCGGTTGGACAATTTTGATATAACTACGTGATGTTTCCTGGGGGAATCGTCCGCAATCGTCTAAAATTTCTACATAGGGAGCAGCACTGCCATCGGCTGCCGGAATTTCGTTGCCATGGATTTCGATGTAGGCGTTATCAATTTCGAGTCCAGCGAGTGCCGCCAAGATATGTTCCACGGTTTGAACCTTGAAATCACCGGCTTGTAATGTTGTGCAGTGATCGGTTTGCTCTAAATATTGGATGGTGGCAGGGCAAGATGCGATGTGATCGTCTCTCTGCTTGACGAAGATGATCCCTGTGTTTGGAGGAGCAGGATGAATGGCAATAGAAGCAAGACTTCCCGAGTGAAGCCCAATGCCGGATAGAAATGCGGATTTAAAGAGGGTGTGTTGTTGATGCATAAAAAAGTCAAGATCCAAGCTCTTGCACTCCTTTAGGAAAAGTGCAAAACCCATACTCACGCATTAATGCAAACAACACCTGATTTTTTTTAGAAACTTCTTTAAGAGCAATTCAGGTTGTTGTAGGAATGCAACAACTGTAGCATTTTCTCTCATATATTTTACCAGGGTTTCTCTGTATTTATTGCGTTTGATGAGGAAAAATCTTGCGTTCTTTTCAACAAGGATAAGACGAAGGGTTATCAGTAAAAACTCTTAAGAATCGTCGTGATTCTTCATTCGCAGAAGAGTAAGAAGGTCTGAGCGCTAATTGTGTGATAATGCCTCGATGTTTTCGAGATAATCCTGATGCTTCAAAAATTCTCTCATATAGTGGCCACTTTTTTTGAGGGTTTTGGAGTAAGTCTTGTAAGAATGGTTCAGGTTTTGTTCGAAGGGTATTGGATAGGTGTTGAACCGCTTTTTCAATGCTATGGTAGGGCGGAGCCAAGTTGAGGTGGGCATAAAACGTTTGCAGTTGTGATCGATAATCTTCTCGAAGTTTCTCAATCAAGTCAGTGGACACGTTGCATGTTCCCTATGCATGGTGTGTGGTTTCATTGATGGTCTACCCATGCTAAAGAGAGAGGCGGCTGCTTGACAAGTCTTTTGATGAGTGAGGAGATAGTCTCTTGAGGAATGACGGGCGTGTGGGGACGCACTGAACCCGTACGGTTAGTAAAGAATGAGGTTATTTAATGGCGGCAAGCATATCTTTCATTGCCGGTTCTTTTAATTTTTGAAGCGCTTTTGCTTCGATTTGACGCACGCGTTCGCGGGTAACGGACATGCTCTGTCCAACTTCCTCGAGTGTCCAAGGTTCGTCCTGACCGATCCCGAAGCGAAGGCGGATAACCATCTGTTCCCTCGAGGTTAATGAATCTAATATTCGTTCAACTTGCTGATTCGTTTCTTGCCGTGAAACCGGACCATCCGGCGTGATCGTGGTTTGATCCGGGATAAAGTCTGTGAGAAAGGTGTCTCCTTCGCCCACAGGAGTTTCCAACGAGATGGGGTCTTGAAAAGCTTGGATGGTTTCGTGAACTTTCTCTCGACTGAGTTGAAGGGCATCACCGATATCTTCTACGTGTGCGGGGCGTGCAAAGCGTTGAGTTAACCGTTTGGATGTCCGCGAAATTTTGTTGGAGATTTCATTGAGATGCACAGGTACCCGGATTGTTCGAGACTGATCGGCCAAGGCTCTGGTAATCCCTTGGCGGATCCACCAGGTAGCATACGTGCTAAATTTGAACCCTTTTCGATATTGGAAGCGTTCCGCTGCTTTCATTAGCCCAATGTTGCCTTCTTGCACGAGGTCTAGAAATGCCAATCCATGGCCTGTGTAGCGTTTGGCAATGTCGACCACCAGGCGCAAGTTGCGTTGCACGAGTTCAGATTTAGCTTGTTCTAATTGATTTTTGGCTTTTTGTAACTGTTGACACAGTGACTGTATTTTCTGGTATTGATCCGGATAGGATTTTCCCACATTCACCAAGACCGCTTTCAATTTTTCAACGGCTGGCACGGAAAGGCCGCTTAACTCAAGTGTTTCTTTCAAGATCGAAATCGCTTCTTCTTTCTCAGGACATTTTTCCAGACTCTGTGTGATGTGTAGACTTTGTTTGATGATAAGGCGAATGGCGTGAGAGGCGTCGTCGATCTCTTTCGCCAGGACGATCTCTGAGTCTTTGTTCAAAAGAGGACGACTGCCGAATGACCTGAAGTACAACGATTCCAGGGCAGGGCTGTAGGCTTTGACGGTGGATTTGGGGTCAATGGTTTTGACCGTGAATCCATCGGTTTCGTGGGGATGTTCCATAACGCTTTGAAGTTTCATGATGTGTTCCTAACAAATTTCTTTTCTTGTGTGTTGAGGTATCTTCAATAATAGTGGTGAATATTGAGATAAGGTAACGTACAAGCAAAAATCAAGCCAATAAGCACCAACAATGTTGGAATGACCATGGATTCAACAAGTTTTCATAGAAATCTTGTTTTGGGCATGTTCATGGTCGTTATGAGATTTTAAAGAATATCCTTCCTCTAAATTATTGTAAATATTGAAGAAATTATTTCAATGCCTTGTTCTTGACTTTCTCAATAAGTAATGGGTTCATGCTCAAGATCGGCAAGAGTTCCTATTCTCTGGATAGGTCCATTGGGGAAAATGATGGATTTGGGAGAAAAATATATCTATAGCGAGAAGATAATGGGGAGGTATTTGACAGGAGTGTTAAATTTTCTACACATCGTTGCAGAAACGGTCCAAATCTTTTTCTTGCCCAATCATAACCAGGACATCACCTTTTTCAACGACGTCATTAGGTTTTGGAGTAAAATTAAAGTTTTCTTCTGTCACCATTCGGCCCTTTACCATTCGACTCACCTGTTTTTTGATGCCGATAATGTTTAAGTTATGTTGTCCGCGCAATTTGATTTCTTCCAAACTCAGGCCTGAAAGCGTATCCGAGACGGATACTTCTTCAACACTATACCCTGGAGAAAGTTCCAAGTATTCAATGACGCCAGGCGACACCAGTCTATGCGCTAGGCGAATTGCGGCATCTCGTTCCGGATAAATCACTTCATCGACGCCAAGATTTTTTAAGATTTTGCCCTGAATGGGTGCCACGGCCTTGGCCACGATGGATTTGACGCCCATTTCTTTAAGGGTTTGAACGATCAAAATGCTGGCTTCAATGTTTTCACCGATACTCACGACGGCTACGTCGACATTTTGTGCGCTGACAGCTTTTAAGGCTCGTTCATCGGTGGCATCGCACTGGACGGCGAATGTTGCAATATCGCTGATAGCTTGAATGCGTTCCTCATCTTTGTCGATGGCGAGCACTTCACATCCTTTTTCCACCATCGTTTGTGCAACGCTATACCCAAAACGTCCTAGACCGATGACTGTAAATAATCGTTTCATGAATTATCGAGGTAGAGGGGGTAGAAATGAACGAAAACGTGATTCGAAGGTAAAAAGCCAAGGAACACTGTTGGGATACGTGGACAATTGGGCAAACGGGATGGATGACCGGTTAATCATAAGGGTGCGATCAAGGGGTGTCAAGAAAACAGAATGCAGGGTTGAGGAGAGATTGCGGTCTTTTCATTTGATAGCGTCTTCCCTCATTTCGAAGGGTATCAACGGAACAAACCCCCTTGGTAGAATGCCGAGCGATGAACTGTTTTCAACCAGGCGAACGCATCCATCTCATTGATAAGAAAGAGCGGCATTATGCCTTGACATTACAAACGGGGGAGGTGTTTCACCATAGTGGTGATCGTCTCCTCCATGATTCGGTCATCGGGAAACCGGATGGTACGGCTGTCGAGTTTTCCAATGGCAAGATCATGATTGCTGTTCACCCGACACTCGCTGACTATACGTTAAAAATGCCTAGAGGGGCACAGGTTATTTATCCCAAAGATTTGGCCATGATCACGACATGGGCAGATATTTATCCTGGTGCCAGAGTATTCGAGGCGGGAGTCGGCTCCGGTGCACTCACGATGGCCCTGTTGCGAGCTGTTGGTGATCGGGGATGTGTGGTGAGTTATGAAATACGTGAAGATTTTGCTGCCAAGGCTTCCAAAAATATTGAACGGTTTATGGGAAACGTCCCGAATCATTTCCTTCAACTTCGTGATGCTTATGAAGGAATCGAGGTTGGAGAAGGGACTTCGACTTGGTTGTTCGATCGTGTCGTCTTAGATATTCCTGAACCGTGGCAAGTGGTTCCTCATGCCGCACATGCTTTGCGTGTCGGGGGGCTGTATCTCAGTTATGTCCCAACCGTACCTCAAGTCATGCAGACCGTACAGGCTTTAGAAGAGAGCAAGGTCTTCGCCTTAGTCCATAATTTTGAAACGCTTTTGAGAACGTGGAATGTCAAAGGTCGAAGTGTGCGTCCCGACCATCGGATGGTCGCGCATTCAGGGTTTATTACGGTTGCAAGAAAAGTCGATGCCCGAATGTGGCATACGGGATTATGTGATGAAACGAATGATGTGACGAGTCAGGATACGAACTTCATCAGGGAGGATGAATATGTTCAAAATGGTTTAGAGATCCTCTGAGTGAGCGTGCCCTAGTCAAAGAGATGTAGTGCCCTATGGATTCTTCAGTCAAAACGATTGTGATTGCTGACGATGATGAAGATCTCAGGTTGCTGGTACAGGTGACGCTCGAAACCCCTACCTACCGAATTCTCACGGCTGTGGATGGACGCCATGCGTTAGATGCCGTGCTTCAACACCGTCCCGATTTACTCATTATTGATTGGATGATGCCGGGTCTCAATGGCTGTGATGCTGTGACCAAGCTACGGCAGAAGCCTGAAACGGCGAATACGCCTGTGCTCATGTTGACGGCGAGGGATGGCCTTGAGGCTCGTGAGCAAATGGCCTCCCTTGCGCTTGCAGGGTATTTAGTCAAACCCTTTAGTCCGCTTGAATTGATCAAAAAGGTCAAAGAGGTGTTGGAGACATGAAATCCAATTCTTCAAAGTCGAATGGAGGTCGAGTTCGTCGTCTTCAGAACAAGACCAACGCACGGGATAAAACGGATGCGGTTCAGAGTCAATTGCAAGCGGTAAAGTCTCAGGTGTTGGTCTATGCCAAAGATCTTAAACATCTGTTGGAAAAAGAAGAGCAAAAAACCCAACAACTGAAGCAGGCCCATGCTCAATTACTGACATATGCCAAAGACCTTAAAGTTGCCTTGGATGCCGAACAACACAAAAACAGTGAATTGGAACAATCATACACAGATACGATGCTTCGTTTGGCTAGAGCGTCACGCTACAAAGATGAAGAAACAGGAGGCCATATTGAACGCTTGAGTCATTATGCGGAATCCATGGCATTAAGCATTGGGTGGGATACAAAACACGCGCAAGGACTCTTTGCCATTGCCCCGATGCATGACGTGGGAAAGATTGGTGTGCCTGATGCGGTGTTGGGCAAACAAGGGCCTCTCACAGACGAAGAATGGGAAGCCATCAAACAGCATCCGTTGTTGGGCGCCAGTCTGTTGAGTGGTTCCGCTTCACCGTTGCTGGAGATGGCCAAAGAGGTCGCGCTCACGCATCATGAACGATGGGATGGAAGCGGGTATCCGCGTGGGTTGAAGGGGAAACAGATTCCCATAACCGGGAGGATCGTGATGTTGTGTGATCTCTACGATGCCTTACGGAGTTGTCGGCCGTACAAGCCTGCATTTTCCCACCTCAAAACGATAGACATCATGTTGAATGGGAATGAGCGAACCAAGCCGACTCACTTCGATCCGAAACTCTTAGAAGCGTTTCGAGAGATGCATCATCAATTTGATGAGATTTATTCGACAGTCAAAGACACACAAGATTTCCAAACCACCTAACCCCAAACGTGCTTAGTGAGCGAGTTCTATAGGGTACCCTGCGTCTTGCCAAGCGTTCATGCTGCCCTCCACATTGTAGACGTTCTTATAGCCTAGGCTCATCAATGTCTCCGCAGCAATATTGCTGCGATGTCCGGATTGGCAATAAACGACGATGTGACTGTCCAACTCAGAACGTAATTCCTGGTGCCGATTCTGGATTTGGCGAAAATCAATATTCAAATCGGTTCCTGGGATAAATCCTCCTTGGTGTTCTTCAGGTGACCGAACATCAACGAGCACAAAACCTTTTTGACTGGGTTGGTTGGCTTTATCCATCCCGGCTTTCAGTTGTTGAACGGTTAAGAGATATGGCTCAGCATGCGTAACAGTGGGACTCCAAGCAATGAAGACGAATAAGGTCAGAAAACTCAAAAGAGGGAAGGGCTTCATGGATGTGCTCCTGGCTAAAAAGAAAAAGCAGATTTGGCCGTGATCCTCAGCATCGGACTGAGTCGAGCCTCAGAGAAAATTGTATGATTCACATAAAGTTCTGGTCAAGGTATTAAGGGATTAGGGTGCGAGACCCTGTATGTTCAGTTGTCACTTATGAGAGGATGGGACTGTTTGTTTTAAGTCATCAAGTGTGAGGAGGGAGAACAGGGTCAGTCCCTGTTCTGTGAGGTGATCATGTCGTTTATTCTCTGATCGATCAACGATGACAAACGCATGACTCACACTCAAGCCCTGATCGCGGGCAGCATCGGTGGCCTTCAGAAGTGAGCCGCCGGTTGTCAAGACATCATCAACAACGACCGCTTTTTCCCCTTGCTCAAAAGTTCCTTCTATCAATCTACCTAAGCCATGGTCTTTCGCTTGCTTGCGAACCACAAAGGTGCGCCACTCCCGTTTGGAGTCGGCAGAAAACGCATAATCGGAAATACTCGTCGCAAGAGGAATCGCACCAATCTCCAATCCGCCAATCAATTGAAAATCCTGTATTTTAAGAAGATCAAAGGCTAATTGGGCAACCAGGTGACGGGAATAGGGGTGAGCCAATACAATACGGCAATCCACATAATACGGGCTGGTTTTTCCTGAGGCTAAACGGAAACCTTCTTGGGTATTCCATTTAAAGGCTTCAAGATTATGAAAGGCTCGAAGCAAGGCGTCTTTAGACATGGATCAAAAACGATATGGTGGTGTATATGAACAGTCGAGCAGCAAGACCTGTTTCTACCATTATGACTTTTGGAACCGCAAGGAGACGACATTGGCGATTCTCGAAAAGCGCATCAATCTGAATTAATAAATAAGGAGCAAGAGCATGTATAAAGTCAAAAAGCGATCGGTCAAGAAAGAAAAACCGCCGGTCTTGTATAACATTCTAGAAAACTATACCGATCATGATCCGCCTGGGAATGTCATGGTCTGTGCGATGACCGGGACGGACAATCTTGCAATGCGGACACAAGTTCTTGCAGAGAGTTATGCCATTCCTCAAGAAGCAGTGGAACGGTTGCTTAAGGACGGGGGAGTCTATTTGTATCCACAAGATGGAATATTGGTCACCAAAGGGGCGTTTGTCTCTAAGGTCGACTCAACAGGCAAGGAGCCGGCGCAGACCTGGGTGATGGACATGGAGCAGTATGCTGCTGCGGAGCGGTTGCATCAGAGTTATGGGTTAACACTCGAAGAGGCCATGGAGCGCGTATTTTATCGTGGCTTGCCACAAGAATTACAGGACCGCCTTAAACAGTCAAACCTGGGATTAGACTATACCACACTTGAACAGGAGGTGGCCGCTGGAGGAGATATTCGATACATCGATTTTCGAAAAGACTGGTCGCCGCATTTTAAAAGGAAATGTGTCATGCCGGACGGCCGCTTAATCGAAACCAGTGGCCTGAATGATTTTGCAGAGTTACATGGAACGACGGTGGAAGACGCCCGCACCTTACTCGAAAATGGCGGAACGTTGGAATTAAAAGATCGTGGTGTGTTGGCCTGTCAGATTATCAATGGCCAACCTTCTGTCGCGCGATTCAATGTGCGGCAATATAAGAAAGCCAAAGCGCTGGCCAAGGAAAAAGATTTGCATCTCTTAGACGCCCTCAGTGAAGTCGCCTATCAAGACCCCATTCTAATGCGCGCGCTCAGTCGCGCCGACACCTCTTCCGCATAAAAGTTCCCTTTCAAAATGTTTTTCAAACTCCCTCGCCCTTTTAGGGGGAGGGTTGAGGGTGAGGGTAAAGGACTCATTGTATTGTTAAAACGCCCGCGTCATTCAAAGAAAAACAACCTCATCTCGTTCAGAGTTACCGTATCCGTCCAAAGTACATTAGATATAAATGAAAATCATTTACCAGTATGAGTCATGCCGGGCCCTCGCCCATAACTGTTAAGCTAAGCGGCGGAGTTGTTTGAATAGGCGCTTGCTCAGCGCTTTTTTTGTGCTAGACTACCG
>WURV02211388.1:0-10994 GCA_011762755.2 Epimenia babai
CGAGCGTTTACACTTGAATACACGCGGCAAAATATCTGCGCTGCGAATGTTGTCACGTGACACACTGTAGTTTCCATAATAGCGGCGTGCTGTCTGTCACACTCCGATTACTTTCCTCCTAAAGAAAACCGACGATGACGATGATTCTGAACCTGAACTTCTAATTGTGACAGCAGACGTAGTCAGAGCATCGACTGAACTACACATAGCGGCTAGAAAACGGCGACGACGTACAATATAGACACGCTGGTTGCTTTTGCAGCGTCAAACATTAGATTTTATTTCGGCAGCCATTTTCTTTGCAAAATCCAGAAGGGAAATACAGCGGCGCATTTTATTGGCCAATCCGTAACATTTATTACACGGAATAGAGCACGCTCTATTCCGTGAAATACTCGTTTTCGACGTTAAATTGGTGACATTTGTTACCAATGCGTGTAACAAATATTTATGTCAGATATAAATATGCGAGTGTGAACGGCCTATAAGTCAGCTAATAACCTACGAATTGGCTTGCAAGTTCGATTTCTCGATATTACCTCCTGTTTGGAATACGCTGCACCTGCTCTATTTAACGTGCCAGACGCGAACAAGAAACCATCAATACTATGCAAAATAGATGCCGTATACTATTAAAATCTCTCTTGTACAAACGCTATAGTCCAAACATCTTGTACTAAAACACTATTACTTGAAAATCGTCGCAAATCCAGCAAATTTAAATAAACATTTAAATATCTCGCTAACTTGACGCCTCAATAAAAAAATAATACATGCATGGAAAAACTGAAGCTACTCTCTTCGCTCAACCAGTTCGTGCGATCTCACGATCTTCACCCCGGAATGAAATCTTCCGACCACCGTGCGTTCAGCTATATCGGGTCCATACTTTTAAACACAATACCCACCGGACGGAAACGACGAACAAATCTAGATGACTAGGTGACGGAAAAAATATTTATATGATTCCACCTGTCTGATTTAGTTGATTACAGTATTATCTATATGGGGTAATAACATCTGTTATTTGGGAGGCCATGAACAGTTAATATCTGGTTTTACACCCATGTCAAGTTAAAAAAAGGATAAGGCGAGGTTTTGGTGTTACATTATAATTAAATGTCAGTCGCACGTACAACATTGTCCTGTTATAAGCATGATAAATTTTTAGAATAAACTAATTCACGACGAATCTTTCTCCATATTCAAGCACGAAAATCTTGCTCATTTCTAATCGGGGAAGGCGCGGGAAAAATCCTGGTTTGTATCGGCTCGAACCCGCAACCTCTCGCATGAAATGCCACTCTTCTAACCACTGCACCACTAGCGCCAACAATTCTTGCGTGTTTTGTACTATTTTTATTCTGCCTTCCATTTCATATAGAAAAATATTCTCTTCGTGCCAAAAGTCTATGTCATTTTGGTCTAAATATGTTTACGATGACCTATCCAATGATTGCAAATACGTTGTTGACCATCAGATTCTCTACATACAGTGCCTCGGCTTTCACCCAAATATAAGCCACGTTAACAATAAATAAGTAATATTCGTGTCATAACGTCGCTGGCACAAGCGAGCTTTTCACAATAACACATTATTATTTTTACTTCGCAGTATATTTATTAGTTATTACATAATCCGCGATAAATTAACCCACTGCTTCGTTTTATAAATGTTTATTAATAACAAATGACTATACTCGCTTGATATCGTATGACATCATAGGCTACACAAAAACTTTTCAAGAATACACTGGAATCAGGAGGACAAGCATTATATTAATACTAAAGTATAAACTGTTAAGAAAAAAGTAATTCAACAAATACACACACGAATATTGCCATAATCATTCTAATCATTTGGCTTTACGTAGACTGCACTTATAAAAGTCTTTACCTAGAATCCCATGGTTGACTAAATTATATAAATTCAGTACTTTTGGTGCGTAGGCCACCTGTTAAATATCTTGGCAGAATTTGACCTCTTATCTGATGCAGAGCAGGGCATACAAGTACGAAATGGTAGACATCCTCGATGCGGTTACTCTTAAATAACGAGCATGTGCGTTCAGACAAAGCCTGTCTACTGTATCGCCCGATCTCCACCTGTAAACCATGGAAGCTCACGCGCATCTTTGTGATGCTGAGTTGCCATGAATCAATATAAACATCATGAAGATAGGATTCTCTGGTAAATTTTGTTTTAATTTCGCTATAAAATTGCAATTTTCTTCTTGACGTCATCTAACCATCCCTGTAAAAATTGATCCATTATTCTGGGCGAGACTGGTGTATTACGTATAAAAATCATAAAAGAGAGTAATTTCAGATTGGTTAAGACTACATTTTACACAAGATCACGTTCTGAAATCATCTTTAAAGAAATTCACACAAAAACTTATAACTTTGATGGGACTCGAACCCACGACCTCCAGATAACCGGTCTGGTGCTCTACCAACTGAGCTACAGGGGGAAGCCTTTTCCTGCGCATTTAGGTATTTGACACCGTTTTTTAAGAACGACATATATTTAAATTCCGTAAATCATGCCAGCGATATACACAGATATCTGAACAAGCAAGATGGTCTGTAAATTGATTGGCAATTGGATTACAAGCAAGCTCTGCTTGTAAAGATATGTATGTATATCGCTAGCATGATATACAGACTTCAAATATCAGTGGTTCTTGAAAACGGTGTCAAATACCCAACTGCGGAGGAAAAGGCTTGCCCCTGGAGCTCAGTTGGTAGAGCACCAGACTGGTTATCTGAAAGTTGTGGGTTCGAGTTCTATCAGAGAACTACATTGGCTACCCTATTAACATTACGTGAAATTCTCTTATATACACTTAGTAAATTATTGTAAACAAAAGAATATTAAGAAACGCATGAATAGTACTAATTCAGCTGATTGCTATAGAGTAATAATAATACTAATTTAACTGGTTGCTCTTTTAGATTCTCACTAGATGTATACATGTTATTATCAGTTCGTCCACACTTCGCAAAATCACAAAGAATTAAATAAGACTCTATAGCAATCAGCTAAATAAGTACTCGCCCAGAAATGCATAATTACTCGTTGAATTTTTCACACCTAGAATCCTTTTCAGAAATTCCAACTGTACATTTTCCAAAACCTCAATATAATTAAAACCCCAAATTTTGATGAAATAAGTCATTAATGATTGCACTAATGAGTTGTATAAATCTATATTCTTAGAACATGAGATTTATTTAGAAATAAACTGATTAGAATTAGAAAATTATGATTTTTTTCACATTTGACACCGAAGTAAGTATATTCACATAACGATTCATTGATTTCGTCATCATAATATGTCCAACTAAATTAGAATTTTCATAAATAACAATTTATGTCTTTGTAGTATTCGTTGTCGGGTCCCACTTATGACACTATTCGTACAATATAATAAGTTGGTTCTGCAGTCCCTGTGGGGTCTCCGAAAAGAAAACTGAGTCATCCGCATATAATAATACATTTAATTCAAGGTCATCAATTTGAATAGGAACAATATGATCACAATTAACAAATGCATCGCTGACATCATTAATAATTATAGCAAAGAATCAAGAGCGCAGTAGAACAATATTCTCGAATTCTCACAAATTTTCAGCGGTGTCTGGTCAGTGTAGTCGCATCGATATCGGTAGATCTATTGGCCTATGTAAAGTATGTTGGCATTTTACATTAACATTTAAGTCGACAGGCCGCAAGGTGATTAGCGTATTGCAGGGTAGTGTGTATCAATCAGCGAGCTATCCGCTGCCTAATGTGTGTAGAGACCCGTGAAGGTGCGGCGTGTGTACAGCACGATGCGCGGAAAAATGCCATATAAAATAATAAAGTATGCGCGTATATCATCGTGGCACAGGATTTATCAATGCCACTTGACAGAGAAGATCTCGGTGCACGATAGGTGTAATGAAGGGTGGGGGTTGTGCAAGATTTACTAATGATCAATAAGTGGCATGCATTGATGGATAACGTCATACGTGGGTGGGAGCATCGTCAACATTATGGTGACTCAGCTCTCTCATTTAAGGCGCCTTTCATCGCAACGTACTACCGTTGTAGATACCTTTGCCTAGTTCACAGGTTGTCGCACCGGCGCGTCTGTCCAGGGTCCACTATCAGTAATTCGTTCAGTGTCAGTTTACTTTCTTATATTGCGTCGTTATTAGGGTTTATCTCGACTAAGAAAGCGGTTCCATTACGCTTTGAGATAGTGTAAAGCGAGAGTTTCAATATTTCCTGACAATGTCGCTTTCATACAATCACGTTGTAGTTTTTGTCAATAATGTTACTAATATTCAATTAGAAAATATATTTTTGAAAAAGAAAACGGTTGTAGTGCGAATTTATTGTTAGTAGTGCAGGTCAATCGCACAGTCACACTTATATTGATCTGTTCGTTAAACGCATATAAAATTTACAATAACAATACTAATAAATTCAATACAAATGTATCTCGCTGTTCAAGCAAGATAATCTTCCGCGGGAAAAATATTCCTGGTCGATGCAGGTCTTAACGTCGCGTGGGAAGTCATGCTTATAAACACCACACAAGTGACGCCGACCGCATTGTCTAACAAACAAGCTGCCTGCAAATATCATGCGATTTCATCCGTAGGAGAACTAAACTATACAAAATGTATTCCTGACAATCTTGGACTTTCTAGTACGGTAGCATAATCCTTTGAAGACTCATTCCTTCCAGAATTCATTGAAAACTATTCCTGTTTGAATATTGTAATTATCCTCGAAATTTTCTGTGAAATTCCCGCTTTGGTATTAATAGAATATACTGTTTTACGAAATGTACTACACCATATGTATACCGCAGTCTCTTTAGACATAAATTATTTTATTATGTAATTAGTAAGAAATCCAAAGATGCATATTTTAGGATATTATTGTGATCAAGCTCTGTGTATATTGATATCAAATTCGCAACAGCCAGCAAGACTATCATTAAATATAACTATAAATAGAAATATATAGAAAAGACAAAAATTCCATAATGCATTATTATATTAAAGGAAAATAGGTAATTCCCACCATATATTTCACTTATAAATTGCGTAAATGTCACATTTTAGTAATAGAATTAAAATCTCGATATTTTTTGTGCTTCATTCTGCATTTTAGTGGTTTATTAACCATTATAACGATTTATGAAATCACGCAAATATAAGGGTTATGTGGTATTTTAATAACAATGATTTTTATTTCGAAAATTTAATTTTTTGGTAAGATTGAAGGTTTTCATACTTTTTGGCTACAGAAAACCACCTAAGGTGGATATTACACATTGTGCACAAAACTGTTCAAATAGGACCCAATGTTCAAAATGTCCATTAATGTCAGTATTTAGTGTAATCGCCACGAGCATTCAGAACGGCAAGAGCCTTCTCCTCATCCCGAGGATTTGCTGCTGAATCTCTGTCATGGGATCGTACGCCATTCCTCGTGTAGTGCCGCGTCAAGATATTCAAGATGACTTTTCGACCAATCATATCTCATATGCGCTCAATGGGATGGTAGAGTAGGGATGGCGTTGTCCTGCAGAAATTCATTAACCTCATGAGGTCGGTGGGGTCTCGCATTGTCATCCATAAAAAACAAAGTGGATTAAGCACATGGTCATTGAAATGTAGCTCAACTACGTTTTCGAGGATTTCGTTGCGTTGGAGTTCCTCAAATTGTCTGAACGCCTAACTTACAGTCATAAGACATGCAACCTCAGATCATTGTGAAGCCTCAGCCAAATAGATCCTCTTTGCTGATGTTCTTTTGCGCAAAAGCTGCCCACGTTGCCTACAAACTCGAATTCTACGGTCGTTCGCATGCAGAAGAATGCGACTCTCGTTTGAGAAATGAATTTTTCTCCATGTCCGCAGATTCCAGTGTTTTCGGTGCATACACCACTCCCTTCTCGCCGGTTTGTGAAGCCGCTTTAGTTGGATTCTTCCTAATGGTTGTATGGCACGATAACCGAGATTCTACAGTCGATTGCGTAAAGTTCTAATAGAGATTGAACAGTGTATCCGCCACATGGATCGTAAGGCGTTACTCCTGGCAAAACGATGTCTTCGCATGAATCTTCCGAGGCGTCTGTCATCGCGTCCGTTTTCTTGAGTCTCCCGGACCTTACACGATCTTTTACGTCACCAGTCTCTCTATACCTGGTGATCACTCTATCAATAACACGGCAATTACAGCCCAACTTACGACTGATCGCACGGTTACACATGCCATTGTCATTCATCCCCATTATTCGCCATCTTTGTTCTATTTATATTTTTGCGGGCCATAGTCGATAATACGCACTCTAGAATGAATTTGATGTGAGAATAATGAACTGAGTTGACTTTTTTATGCATGGACCAAAACTGACTTGGGAGAATGTTAACAGACATTTTGAAAACATTTATCATTTCCAGTAGTAGTACTGTTGTGAGCTTACATGTTACATAGGCTTCACAAATCGTGGCCTAAAAGTATGTATCACGCATGCATATTAACACTAATATATGTCATACATTGTATAATTTATATGCCCCGTAAAAAATATATAGGGTGTGGCTGAACTTTTTTCCCTAGGTATATTAAAAAAAATGTGCAATTTTATGTATAATATGCCGTGATAGATGTGTTATTTCAATATGAATGCATAAGCTTAGTTAATACCAAAATCAATCATACAAATGTTATCGTATTTTATTGTGCCCTGTAACACACATTTTTAAAATCTACTTATTATATATATTTTTAATGAGACCTACTTTAACTTGTGAAATATTGTATACTGCAAATAAAATTACAGAAAATTTAGGATGTCCAGCAAGACTAAATGTAGTAAATATAGTTTTAAATTTCATACTTAATATGGGATTATACGTCAACTGCTAGCCGGGTCGTTGGGTAAGCTCCGAGAACAATGGGCCTGAAATCGTGCAGCAAGTGCGTCAGCTGCTAGAAAAATCCGGAGAAGCGCGTCAACTACTAGAAATTCCTAGAACGAACTTGACAAGTCTTTCCGATGATATGATTGGCTGCTAATCGGTGAGTGACAGACGTCAGTATTCAGAGAGGTGAAAAAAAAGCGTATGTAATGAATCAATTCATTTATTTATATGATGAAATACACATTACTCGGCCGATTTGTACTTAAAATCAAACAAAAATCCACAACTTTTCAAGTAAAAACACATATCTCTCTCACAATACATATATTCTAACGCATATTTTTCGAGTTTCTCGTCGATGTCCGTGTATACCTTTACGCCCTTTGTAGACATTTTTGCCGTTATTAACCGGCCTTAATGACAACCTCGATATGGCCTCCTCGTATTGAAATAAATTAATAATTTCGAACAGATTCGGATGCTGTTTACAGCTTTTTTCTTCAACCTGTGGTGATACCCTTCCATCATGGTGTTTGTACGAAGGCATTTTTATAGCGTGGAATCATCGTACCGGGAGCTCAATTCAAGATTTTGAAATTTGAAAAACAACCCTTGATCTGTGCCGTCGGACAACCGTCCGCGCAGCATTCATCGCTGCTAATTCAAAATCGATCAAGATGTAAGTTGGTGACCATGATTGACAAAGGGAAGCGACTTTGTCTATGATTTGTGTGAGCAAGTGCGTGTATGTTTCTTGTGACTTATTTGGTAACAGATTGAACGTTATTGGCACTAAGTTACCGGTGACAACCGCGAATATCCTGTAAATTTGATAAAATTGATAAAATAAACGGGGGCATGTCGAGAACGTGCCATCCATGAACGCTGTGTCTGTATCGCACATATGACGTAGATTGTCTGACGTTCCGAAACTAATAAATCTCTCGTTTGAAGGCGTGATTTCATCCAGCAGAAGGAACGATCGATCGTCCACGGTTTGGGTGAATTTTTCGGTTCGTTCGATATTCGGTTAGTTTCGACATTGCGCTTTATATTGACCTGATGGTTGATGTGAATTGAACTAACCGTTACGTTTCCTTTTAATGTCTTCAAACTGTCACAAATTATTTTTTTGAACAAGGCTTGAGATTGTGTTCTGCGGGGTACATTCTCTATTGCTCGTATTTTTTTTTTCTGCGATAAAATCACTTTAGTGAGTCTGCTTGGACAAGTGTTACCCCAAATCCAACAACAACATTCGTGTTAAAATGAGAGTACGGTAGAGAGAGCTTAGTGCAGGTTAGTTGAGAATGTGTTGTGAAAGAGACGCTTGGATATTTAGACTTGACGTGCTTGATATGTTCAACCCATTAACGTATGCATTCAATACCCATCGAAATTTACTCTGCACTAACATTTGCGAAGTAGCACAATAAACAAATATTGGATAAAGGGGGATAAAACTTTTTCAAAAGCTTTCCTAGACACGGTTTCGTTGTTATCGCCCCAGCATTTCGAAGTAAACGCCCAAACAATATTGTGTAATACACGAACTACAATGAACAGTTATTATAACCTCAACTGTAATTAATGTGTGTGTGTGATACGTCTATATAACCAGGTTTTATCCCGCAGACAATGATTTGTAGCTGAGATATTTTCCATTTGATGGGCAAGGAATGTAGATGGTGGGCACACATTAATTTGCGATGTATTTTATCTATGAAAAACGATCGTAATACTCATGGGTCGACTCATGTTTAAGTTCTAAGTACATGATAGGTCAGTTATAATCTTAATTAAACTTCAATAGATGCGTCTAATTTTCAATTGTTCATCGGCATCCTTTTCTCCGATCCACCCGCAGGAATGCGATAATACGAAGATACTTTTAATTATTATATATTTTATTTATAAAGTTTTAGTATGTTTTACTCATATACATAGCGTATCTATATATATATTCCGTAATAAGTGAAGTTTGAATTGTGCTCTGTCAGGAACCACCTTGGGGCGTCTTCGTTCTAATTGACTTAAAGATTTTATAGTTGCAGCAAATCATACTCATTTACTACAGACGATCGATATCCTTCACAGGTGACATGCGAGTGTCGAGGGTTTATAGGCTGAAAATCTTCAATAAACATTCATTGTAAACTGCACCCAAACGCATGTGTTTGCTGACACTCGAGGACCACAAATGTCGAGTTGTACTTTCACCTATTCCATGGCTATTATCGATTTCTTTGCAGGAACGAAGTAACCGTTCACATTATTGTATCGTCTTTAATGACAATCAAGAATTCTTGGCATTGAGACGTAAAGTTGCGTTTATTTCAGATTTATATAATTACGCACCGAATAAAGGCGGTGACCACCTCAAGCGTACATTCACCTTCGACTCCTCTCTACTCTTCAATGCTCTCCCTCTTGACATTAAAACATCTCCCACTCTCAACATCTTCAAACTCAAAACTCTCCTCTTCAATCCTGCTACACATAGACTTACTGCACAGTTCTTGTGTGTTTTCTTAGTTCACATTGTGTAAAATATTCACATTTAATTCATCATAATTCAAAGTCATCACCGTAAGTATGTATACATGATATTAAACAAGGTTGAAACCATCACTAGACATTGCAGTACTCCTCAACTTGCACATAACTGCATTAATTTATTTTTTTTATGATTTTAGGTCGTAACATTGTTATGTGGCGTTCTAAAAAACGGTGTAAATACCTAAAAGGCACTGGAATAATCGCGTCCCTGTAGTTCAGTTGGTAAAGCACCAGACCGGTTATCTGGGGGTCGTGGGTTCGAGTCCCATCAGGGGTATAGGTTTTTTCCTGTGCATTTCTCTCCATCGATTCTGAAAGTAGACCACTCTCTGTGGGACTTGTACATGGTTCGTGATAAATCAAATAACGTCGTGGACAATTGGCACTCGACCATAACTAAAGACTTCGGTTCACCTCATCTTAACACTTGGCAATTCCCGAACAAACTCTTAAGCATCCACAAAAAAAACACAAATCGGACTCCGGGAAAAGATACGTGGCTTCACAAAAACGCCGCATAATTCGAAGTACCCAAAAATCATATCTTGTTTTCAAAACAACTTCCCCCCCCCCCTCCACTAAACGCACGATACACAGGTAATTGCCACGTGGCTGGCGATAACAATCAGGGCTGTGATTTGCCACTAAAGAACCAGGGCAAGTGACCTGTAACACGTCCATTAAAGATGGGCAGCCAATGAGATCTCAGGATGTTACGGGTATAAAAAAGGATGAAACGGGTGAGGACAAATGTGGCGGTAGCCCTGCGTCTTATATGGTAATCTATATACTAACGAGCTTCTTACATTTTATGTTCCTAACGTCGTCTACGAAGGTTTCGTCACCTATTAAAACCTTGGAGTATATATTGATCAGAATTTCACACTTGACCTTCATATAAACATCTCAAAAACTCTTACTTTCATCTTCGCAATATTTGTTCGATATCCAAGTACATTTTTCCGTCTTAGCTCCATACTCTCATTCATGCATTTGTCTTATCCAAACTTGATAATGTTAACGCTATTCTTAAAAAATCCCCCGCTAAACAGATTACGAAATAAGTCTCCCCATTGGCTGAAGACACATTTTGGAATAAACTCAAAAATTTAGTCCACAAAGTTACCCATTCCAATGCATCAGCTTACATCAAAGACTGCATCACTATTACAAGAACTGGACGTACAACCCGACAATGTAGGGCACAAACTCTCGTAGTTCCTCGAATTTACCCTGTCTACCAGGGCCAACGATCCTTCTCATATGCTATGGAATAAATTACCACACCAGCTGCGCAACATACAAATATAAACAAGTTCGAAAACAGACTCAAGATGTATTTATTTGAACAATGTTACTATAATTAGAGTGAAGTAAATGACATATACAGTGAAACCTGCTCTAACGACCACTCGTATACAGTGACCACTGTATTAAGCGACCACCTGTCTTAAGCGACCGTTTTACGCCGGTCCCGCGGACGGTCGCTTAATACAGGTTTC
>WURV02211399.1:0-10994 GCA_011762755.2 Epimenia babai
TTGTATCTAACATTGATCTGTATTACCTGTATACTGTTAGATGTTAATTTTATATAATTTAAGTAATTACATTATAGCTTAGACCATTAGGCTATTGTTTCATGTAAAGTGTGTTTGACAGCTTTGGTAATAAGGACAATTTAAACAAATAAATTTTATTTCATATTATAATTAAAAGACTAGCTTCATGAGGCAGGGCGCCCGACAATCGCCTCTATTAGATAAGGGAGAGGAAATAATACTTCCGGTTTGAGCTCACTTATTTCAGTAGTAACAAAATGTCAGTCCGATTCAAATGAATAACTTATAATAATTTAACTATTACTATGTCAAAAAAACCGCAAAAAAGTTGAGTTAGACATCATTAGACAATGCAACGTGACGTATGATTCAATGCAATGGTATTTCATCGACTCGCCTTTCCGTTATAATGGCTCCATTCAAAATGGTCAAAATTATAATCGCATGCGCAACTCATTCTTATTCGAAGCCATCATACTTCTCTGAACTGTATTAATAAGGGAGATAATTCTATTTAGTTTTGCATATCGGAATTTTTGTCCTGGATATTCTTTATGAGTCCTTAGTATGCCAAAATTATTGCCTTCCTTGTTATTATACAATATTGTCGTGATGTTAGGGTTCTCTCCTTAGTAAAGCTTTACATTCCTATTTCGATAGTGGCCCATTATTTCTTTTGGCGTTATTGTTTTAATAATTTGATAATGCACTGGTCTTTACAAACACACTTTACAATGATTTTTGAAGCGCGAAACTTCTGTTTCTGTGCGTTAAATAATTTATGAGAAGGACAGATCATTTGCTGAAAGTAGTGATTTACGTACTTCGTGTACATTTCCCGAATCACGCTGCTCCCACATACCATCGAAAGAAACGCTATTGGGTTATATCTGCTTGTCTATTATATAATGCAGCTCATAATGTATCAAAATCAAATATACAAAATTTCTTCTGTGTCACTAACTCAGTTAATTCTAATGCTACTAATAAATGCAACGATAAAGTACTTAATAGACGAACCAATTTCAAAGCGAGGTGTGTGTCAAACTTTGGATTTAAAAACATCGACAAGTTCCACGTTGAATACGTATCTTTAAACGCAAATAAGAAAACTATTTGAATGATCGCCATGACATGTGAAAATAACAATTATTACTAAACAATTTTATCTGATGCTACTGTTTGTAATATATTAGATCAATGATAGTACTATCATTTCTACAAATAAGACACCAAAATGTTTTGTATATTATAATTTGTTATTGGCTGTTTCGGTGAGAAATTAGTTCAAGACTATGTTATTATTCTGTTGAGTCGACATTTATCTTGGGCGTATATGGGTAAGGTGCGTGTAATATCGACTTTTGTTTTTATTAAAGGTAATAAAAGGTAAAGTACAACATTTATATACTGCAAGAAAGGCTCTCAGATGCGGTTTACAATGAAACGTTTTTGGCAGCTATTCAGCGCATATACAAAACCATCGACACTCACATATCACCCTGCCGAGGATAATATCGAGCATCTACCCATTTTAGAGATGGGTTTACTCCAGCAATTGGGGATAAATGACGTGCTGAGGATCACCGCAGAAAAGTCAACTAGTGGGAAGTTTCGAACCCGCGACCTTCCGGTTACGAACCCGGTGTTCCTACCACTCGACTAGCTGCTTCCCCTAATAACAATAACTATAATTAATAACTATATAAGTTATATTATACCTTAATAACTCCCATTTGTTACGTTACTGCTATGTTACTACTTTATCGTATACGTATTATGACATTTCTCCAGTGCTCAAAGGGGGAATAACGTCCAATAAGTTTAACTTCGGTTACTCTCCCTTTTCTAAAGGACAACTGAGCAATAATTGTTCGTTATTTTAATATTGAGTGCTACAGGCAACTCGACATTTGGTGCATACTAGTCACAAATGGTGGAAAATATTATGTATATGTGGGAAAATGTACAGATTAGGCTTCAATTTATGAATGGCGCGTGTGTAAATAATCGATTATATATCTGCTGCTGAAAAAATAAAGTAAAATGTAAATGTGAAATTGAACGCTTGTATATGAAATGAATAAAATATTTTTTATTTGTGTAATTTTAAACTTAGCTGCAAAACTCTTGTTAGGCGATGTTCGTCGTATTTCATTATTATTGTTTATTAGGTACAATTTACGCTAAAACTAAAAGGTATATTGGCTTCGTGATCGATAAGGGTGGCAACTCGAGATATCGCGACTTTAGGATATGGCAACTTGAGATATTGCGACTTGGTGATTTATGATGTTCTGGGTAGGTTTGTGTAATCAAACGGGGAATTGATGGGAATCTGTGATTGTCATACTAAACAGGGTTTTTAATGTAATGAGTATGCATTCGAGAACAGTTTCAATTTTCATCTGCATTTAAAAATAAACTTATAGCCTCGGGATACTTGTAGCCTACGGATTGACTCATGATACATTCATGGCTAATGATGCAGTACAGTATGACTGGGCTAAGTGTGGACTAACAACTTCTCTCTTTATTCTCTTTGGTGCTCCTGTTCTGATCACATCCCAAGTTTGGCTTTCCCAGGAATGGAATAATCGTGGACTTGTATTGCAATGGATTAACTTCATTAAGTTATTACCATATGATTGCAGACCACGAGTTGAATTTTGGGTAAACTTTCTCCGACAATCTTTTATGCCGATTAGCAAAATTCACAATTTGCCGACTGAATTGGTACCAGTTTTAATAAAATTCCTTTTACTTTCATTTTAATGTTGTCGTCTTCATTTTTTGTTGTACACTTGAGCGGTAATAAAGTGCTCCGCTCGTAAGTTTTTATTTTATTTACTTTTTACTTTCATTTACTTTTGTCTACTTTTGTCTACTATGACATTTATATCAGTAGTCCTACCAAATACACGCATTTTTCATACATAGATGGCTGTAAGTTACTAATTATAAACAGATATACATAATCATACGACTGCTCTCATCATCACGTACTGTTATCAGTGCTGATATCAGTGCGTATCTGGTTTCATGAATCATGCTTTATATCATTAAAGTATAAATGTTCGCATAGCAAATCACCTTATATACTTTCAACGTATTTCGTATTTTTAGAAAGTTTTGACATCTGAGGTCATGCATTCGGAATTCAATTTGCTTGATACAAATTTTTTGCGACATCAACTTTCTCAGGTAGAAGGGGCATATTACTGCAGTTGTAGTCGTAGTATTCTGATGGATGGACTTGCAAATAAACTGTTTTATGGTAGGCTGTTTTTTGGATGCAAAATGTATTTGCATCTTTTGTATACATGTAGGTCCAATGTAGGCAGTTACAGCTAACAAAGTTTGTGTGGATGAAGGTACAATGTAGGCAGTTACACCTAACAAAGTTTATTTGTGTACATGTAGGTACGATGTAGGTAATTACAGCTAACAAAGTTTATTTGTGTACATGTAGGTACGATGTAGGCAGTTACACCAAACAAAGTATGATTGTGTATGTGTACATGTAGGTACGATGTAGGTAATTACAGCTAACAAAGTATATGGGTATAAGACAGTTTGTGTTAGTTCTTATCTTGGTCTACGTATCTAGTATTACGTTTACTTTTTGTGTTACTTGCTTATTTTCTTTTTGCTTGTTACTTTCTTGGCTCTTATCGTTATCTCATCGGTATAGTATTCGTTTAAGTCTGATAGTATTCGGATTCAAGTGTGTTCACCCCCTGTACCGTGTGTCGCTGATAAAACGATCATATATGGCAGCGGCCCCTATACGACTCCCGATATTTCACTGTGTCGATATAGTGAAGCTGGGCGCAGTAACAATTTGTGTATATTAGTATATGTATAGTATATTGCCACCAATCAGAGCTTGATTAATTTGTTTTAAACGACTTTCTTACTCAAGCCACCAGGCTCACATGTCAACTATGACCTAAATTCTTCATGTTGTGGCTATGCGCAATGCAAGAGGTCAATTCATCAAATATAACAACAAAGTAGAGAAGGGCCTTTATCCGAAGTTAAAAGTTCAAGTGAAATGTACAGTGATCAAACTAGAATATGGCCAATGAATGTGATATCATTCTAATGACCCTATGACTCTGATGTCATCTAAATGATACCAACACCGAGGCTGATGTAGATGATTACACCGAACAATCTAACTATGTCGATTTGAACTCAAGCGATACACCTGACCCCCAACCACAATGATCCTAACGCCAAGTTTGTCGCATTATTACCCCAGCACCGAGTCTGATGTCACATTCATGATACCCCCCCCCCAGTCTGATCACATGACCCGACCACCAAGTCTGATGTCGCATTTATGACCCGACCACCAAATCTGATGTCACATTAATGACAGCAGCACCGTATCTGATGTCACATGTATCACACCAGCACCACATGTAATAATGTCACACACGAGTACACGATCATGTACTGTATACTTTCTACTGTATATTATTGGACGCATTATTGTCTATTCTTGGACGGCATCTACTGGACAAGACTGTGTGATCCACTAGAGTGCTGCTGACTATCATTTCACTGTTAGTCTGCCATAGCTCCACGTACCTACATAGTCATCTTGAAGTAACAAGTGCATCTCTTAACATACGTGTATGTCATTTGGTTATATGTAGGCTATATTGAGCGATTTACATATTAACAAATCTCATGCACCTATTGTAATGTACGTATATGTATGAAATAATATATGTATATACAAGTCAAAACATCACAAAATAATAACATGTGCATGTTATTTTGTAATAAATATATGTTATTTTATAATATACATATGTTACTTCGTAATATATGTGTGTTATTTTGTAATATATGTACTTTATTTTGTAATATACGTATATTTTAATTTAATATACATTTTATTTTGTAATATACGTATGTATACACGTGTATATTAAACTGGCCTGTCCGTATATATATCGATATTTTGTAAACATCTTTGTATGACTTTAGTGGCAAAATAGGATAATGAATTGTTTAACAATTTCAATAATGTGAAAAAGTCCTTGAATTGTTTTTGCTGCGAAGGACTGGTGTGTTCTAATAATTAATATGTCGTTACGTCACCACACTAACACGTATTGGATTCATATGTTTGATGTATTAGAGCCCTCTCGTTCATTATGATGTAGTGAGCAATGTGCATTATTTTTGATTGATGTAACACGGATCTTCAACCAGCTTTATTATTTATAATTTGGTTAACCTCTGTGGATATGTTATCGACTCCCTTATTTATAGTCAGTTCATATAGGCCTATTAGTTTTGCCGAAGTTGTCCATAACTAACAAGTACTGTACCCGCATTCGCTGAAGTTTTTGTTGAGTGTTTATACTTCAATACAACATAAATTTGTTTAATAACTAAAGAACAACGTGTTGGTCTTCACTTTTTATGTTTCTTTAGTCGGTGTCGAATTAATATTAAATGTCTCAGGCATAACAACAGTGGCTATAATTCTTCTAATGATTATATTTTAAACATGTCTTTTTGCCTCGTACCTTACTACACCGAGACAACACAGAGCAAGCCTAATCTGCGGATCAACCGATGCATGGGTCGGCAATAATGAACTAAATTCAAACAGTTCCCCATGTTATATTAGATGTTGAAGCCTCTTGCTATACTTTTTCTAAGCCTATAACATCCTACTATAACGTTTTGTTATCTATTAATATTACGAGAAAAAAATTATTTAATATTGCTAACACCCTATTGATTATGGACGTAAGTATCAACACTCGCTAACTCCAGACGGGCACTGTCGTAAAGACACACAACGCATGTGTTCGATAATTATGTGCAAAATCGATGTCATTAGAGTGTAGATCAACTGTAAGGTCCATGTTGGCATGTTGCTGTATATAAAATTGTGTCAGTTATTTGGGAGTCGTGCACTGTTAGATATGTAATGTATCACGTCCCGAATAGTCTAAAGCGAGTCAGAAGCAGGCAGTATGCGCATTTTTGGCTCTATTATAGTCTATTATATATTGGTTGCAGTGCTTATCGTTTTGTGTAGTCGCATCGATCAGACCTGAATTGGTTGCATTGGTCCCTGGGTATCCCGTTTACCGGTCTGATCCCCTTGTATGGCGCTGACCGAAAAACGAACAATTTGTCTAAAACAATAACGAAACTAAGTGGCTCAATTAAATGGCACATTCAGGCCCCTTTGTCAACTCATATGAGTCGATATATGAATGTATATCATGTATATGGACTTGCAGAGCCGTAGTTTTTTGTCCCTCATGGCACCCAGGAACGGGTCCTTCCCACACACGCGGTCGGATGGATCGGTTGCTACTATATCATACTCGATTTAGTTGTTTTCCTAATACCTCTAACGCATTCTTGAACGAATATATCGCGTTCGCCGATATCGCACTTTCCGGTAGAGTAATTCCCGCCGTAATTGATAAAACATTCTATCAATTTACCACTCGGAGAACAATTCTCTCTGATGACCGTGCTAAAACTGTGTACGCGTGGTCTTACTATTACCTTGACTGTCCCTCTGTCTTGGTAAACTCCAAAATTTTCGTACTCATAATATTATCTACTTTGTTAACAATCTTAAACACCTGAATTATATCTGCTCTTTCTCAACTATATGGTAGTGTCGGAAATTTCGAGTCTCTTAGTCTTTCCTATGTTAATTCCTTCAAACTTACCATGAACTTAGTAGCTCTTATTTACACCTAACTGGGGGAACAATGTCAAATGTAAATGAAATGCGGTCACGTTCTTCATTGAGCTATCAAAACAGGAAAAACTAAAAAAGTCAGAAAAAATCATTTTGATTTTACAAGTGAAGGCAACTAATATCAAATATGAGTTGTACGAATGATTTCTTAGACTCCGAGCTCTTTTAGACTAGAGTAACCAAAAATTGTTTGCATTCTTGCATTTACGATTTTTCCTTTCGATATGGGAGACAACTCCGTATGGCTATTAGCTAGGGGTAGCATCAGGGTGGTCGGATTAGAGACCCTTTAAATACATTGTAATATAGAGATCCTTCTCTAGGTCGGACAGGTCATTTGCTAGTTCCCGTGAATTGTGTCTCAACCAGGTGTCATTATTCAGGGAACTTGTTTGAATTGTCGGGGAATGATGCGGCATTCATGACGCCTTCATGAATAAAGTGAAACAGTGGAAGGTTTTAAGGCAACTCCGTGACAACCCACAATAAGGCTTGAATATGTAGCCTACATTTTTGGATTGTTTCGCTAAGAATATTAAGGGCTCCAAACTGATGTAATACAATAACTCTATGCTAACAGTGCATACTAATACTCATGAATTCAGACAAATGAAAGCCAACGACTAGGTATTATCACTTATTACAATTTTGGAATCCAGCAACATATAGACCATGCGTATTAATTATTGGTGCACTGATTAATAATAATAATGATAATAAATGATTTTATAGTGCTTTTTAAAAATTTGCCAAAAGTCACTTCACAATGTTTTATAATAGTATTGGCCTAAAGTTGAAAATGAATAAATAGATGATAGTTATTGTGTTTAAAAAATCGAACAATTGCATGGAAAATGATAATACAATGGGTCTAGTAGAAGAAATACAATACATTTATACAGAGTTACATATACAATATTGTAATTGTAAAGGGTGACAAATTGAATATTCGTTTAGGGGTATGGCTATGGGGTTGCGATTTACTGGTGGGTAGTATGGCTAGTATCAAAGTGCTGAGCCAGTATTTAGGTGTGAACATGTGCAGAGAATAGATGTGTTTTGATGAGGGTCTTGAAAGTTTCGCGGCTCTCGGTGTTGCAGATGGATGAAGGGAGACGGTTCCAGAGCTTGGGTCCCATGTATGAGAACTGCCTTTCGCCCAATCGCACTTCTGGTTCGAGGTTGGATCAGTTGTAGGGAGTTGGATTGGCGTGTGTGACGTGATGGCTGCTGAACTGGACATTGTGAGATGACAGAAGGGTGTTGAGTGAAGCAGTTTAGAGGGTTAATAGGATCGGTCAGAGGATACTACCCTGAGGGACGCCCAGGGGAAGGTCATAGCTGATACGTGTTCATTAATTTTAACTTTGCATTTTCGGTTAGTCAGATAGGTTTGAATGACGGATAGGGCTTTTCCGGAGATGTAAAATTGTTTTTCAAGAATTGTCAGCAGTTTTTGGTGTTAACAGTGTCGAAAGCGGCGGACAAGTTAAGTAAGATGAGTATGACACCCATGCCTGAATCCAGAATTTGTGCTAAGCTATTATTGATATAGGTCAAGGCAGTCTCAACACTATGATTGTTTCTGTAGGCGGATTGCAATTTTGGATGGAGGTTGTTTTTTTCAGGTGATTTTCAGGTATTCCTTGTGTTTTTCTAGTTAATCATAGCAACCATAAATTTGTAGTGTCTTTGATAGCCATGTGTTAAAAGGGCACTATAAATCAATAAAATTTCATTTCATTATGGAGGGGCGTTCAATAAGTTTAAAGCCACATTTATGCAGTGCAGCCATTGCAATGACTGACGTGTGAGCTGGAGTATTTTGCTGCACAGATCAATCAATGTGAGTACACTGGAAACAACTGTGCACCGAGTCACCACAATGACTCGCCTTGCTATATGAAAAGTTTCATCTGTCTGGCTTGGGTCATTCTTGGTGAGCCTATGTAGTTTTCAGCCTACCCTTGTATACATGTTGCTGTCGTGAAAGACCACTAACGCATGGAATGTGTATAAAATTAAAAAATATTTAATCACAGATAATTATTTCCATGATAAAATACAGCTATTATAAATTGACGCGTAAAACACATCAGAGGAATGCCCATAATGTCAGTGTCAGTCAAAATTCCCCATTACGGCACTGGTCAACGTTGATTGGTTAATATTACCAATCCCTAAATGCATAAATCCTTAATGGCACCTCCCAAACTAATTGCCTTTGGCCTGATCACCATTGGCTCACAAAAGCCTCAATTACATATCGATAACTAACGAGGCTCGATATAAATAAATATCTCGTGCGTCGTGGCAACCCTACATTAGCAAGAATTATCAGTAAGCGTTACTCCACCAGGCATTGTGCCCCGCGCCATGTCCATACGGATTTGCCAACGAAGTGCCTCTCGTTTTTTCTCCGTCGGTACGATGTATTTGTTAGCTACGAACGTACGCTGTGGTTTCTGTCATACACAACAAATGTTATTGGTTAAACAAACGTTAAACGTTATTAGTACATCTGTACTAACTTAATTACTATGAATACACAATCGTTTTTGAAGCATTCTAAATCCCACTTAAAATTGAAGTAAAAACAAAAATGAAGAATTAATTACAGTCAAACCTGCCCGAACGGCCACCTGTATTAAGCGGGCACCTGTCGTAACGGTTACTTCAAATTCCTCCCGACATGTACACTAGTCAAAATGTCAAACCTGGATTAAACGGCCACCTGTCTTGAAGGCCACTTTTTCGTGATTCCCGTGAGTGGCCGCTTAATAGAGGTTTGACTGTATTACTTTATTGTATTACTATGCATTATTATTATTATCATTACACATGCATACATTAATATAATGGAGATCAGCGACAATAGTGGCTGAGCTTCACAGCCTGTCACCAAAAGAAACTAAAGACCATCCAAAAAGGGTGAAGACTTGCCCACAGGGTGATGATGCAAATGGAGAAAACTACACAAATGTTCTTGTCGCCCCCATTCTCCAAAATCCAATAGTCTATCCCTCTACATCCATCACTCTCTCATCCCAACCCTCCATTTCCCCTCTACTTATTTCCACCCCCACCCCCATTCGGTCTAATAACTAATATTTTACCTCGACAGATATTTTCTTCTCCCCATATACGGTTTCTCCAGGAACGAGGTTAAAGGTCACGAGAGCATCTTCCTTACCCCGCGCTATGAAGACACCTTAAAGCGACGCATATATCGAATATTACACCGAAAGAACAACAACATCCCCCCCCCCACACACACACAATCATGACGCGATATTAAAAGTCGAACACGTTCCATAATTCGAGTCCAATCGTGTTCACCTGCAGGTACACTATGGACATATAGAGAAGTCATCGTTGTTACGAGGGTTAATACAGAGAGAAACACAGGTAACAGGGAACACCTATACATTGGTGGAACTTCGAACCTATGACCCGCAAATGACGGGTCTGGTGCTCTACCAACTACGCTACAGAGGCGAGCCTTCTCCGACGTACTTCGGTAAGTGTGCACCGAGAAGCCGCCAGGAGCGGCATGCTTATGCAACGCCGTCACCTCTCGGACATCATGGTATTTCGTTTGCTTCGTAGATGGTTTCTCAGGAGCTTACCTGCCCGCTATCTCGTTATCTGAATGTGAATAATCATGAAATATCGAAGACTTGAACAAGTGCCCAAAATAGTTCATTGGCATTTGGAACCAAAACCAGTTACGTAAATGACAAAGGACCACAGTCCGCTAAGACTATCCAATGGGTTTACTACAACTTTTACCTACTACAATATGAGCCCTTCGGGGCAAAAGTGATCTGACTCATATTTTTTCACATTGATAAAAATAACTTAGACCACCATTGAGCAAATGAGTTATCTACCTTCCTGCTTCATAAAGCTCAAAATACTATATGTTACTGGCTGCGAGTTAGGTCATTAGTGGGATAGATTTTTATACGATTCATGAGGCAATTATGATAATATCTCAGAAAATTTAAAAATATTAGTTAGTATGTTTGCTATACATATTGTCTTGCTGGTATGTTTGCTATATGTGTCGCGTCATCCCAAAATCAGACGGTTTTCGGGATTCCGATTACGCGTAATAGCCAAAATAAGAATTTTCTGGTCAAATTTTCAAATTTGGGTTTATCCCAATTTCCCGTACTTAAATCTATAGAGAATCGATTGGAAGTGTACTTTG
>WURV02211410.1:0-10994 GCA_011762755.2 Epimenia babai
TGACGCTACAGATAAATTGATTACGATTTGACGCTACAGATAAATTGATTACGATTTGACGCTACAGATAAATTGATTACGATTTGACGCTACAGATAAATTGATCACGATTTGACGCTACAGATAATTTGATCACGCAGACTGACAGCAATGACAAATTACAACTTATGACGTCGAGTATTTGTGGCCAAGAAAAAAAGCGAAAAAGTCCACCACTGAACCGGAGGTTATCATCCCCGCGATGGACATCCTGGTCCTTTAGGGATTACCCTGGTAGATGTAGATGTAGACGTGGTCAAAGTTGCAACACGACCACCATTGCAGATGAAAAACGTGCTTTAGTTTACACAGCCACGGCGGATTTCAATCTGGTGACCTAGATTATGGCGAATACCGTGTAATGCCACAAATTTTAAACCGCGCGTCGGCTGTTTGCGAGCGTTTGGAAGCAGTGGCGTGAGAGAACGAATATGAACATTGGCTTCGGGGTATAGTTTACCTAGAGGATCCAAGAGGATGATTTTTTATTTTTGTAATATAATCTAATCGCTGTTTACTATAATGGTCAAACCGATCATAGTGAGCGTATGAGGCGTAAATAAGGCATAATAAAAATAGTAAATGCTATTAGCGAAACTAAATGATTATCAGTTTCATTGGGTTAGGCATAAGGTGTCCACCTAGGTAGCCACCGCAGATTAAGGCAAGTTCAAGTGCCAATAACCGCATCGTTACCAAGTAAATTACAGCAAATTTTGCTGTTTATACTACCTACCATATAGTATCTATTTTCCGAAAAGTTCATTTTAAAAACGAGCTATCTAATCGAATATATGGTAGATTTTGTTAACCGATTTCCCTATTTAGAAATAGCGTCATATGTTTTAGTGATATCAACCTATCACCTCTAATATCCAATTTCCCATTGCACGTGTTTACACATCGATTTCACATCTCGGATTTCCCCATTTTGATAAATAACGGGGTATTTACGTCACTGGTGTCCAACTATCCCCGATATATTTCAACAATATGCTACACCGTCAAATGGTATCGATATGTTGAACACGTCGACTTATTTTACATTTCTCGTCCGTTGTCTGCCGACGCTATTGACTTCACAGATCGCAAAGTTAATAGTAAGGCTAACGGAGAGAACTGCTTCACGGTGAGTAGGCTACAGACTTAAACTAGTATGGCGGTTCGGTGGGACAATGAATCTTTTTGCTGTCGCTGTTAGTAATATCACCACTCATGATAATTTAGTTAGAAAAATTGTAAAATGCATGTTTCCCCACTCATTTAGGACAATTACGTACTGGCAACTTCCGGTAATTGCATCTATTTTCCTGGATAACTTAGGTTTTTGTTCAAGCGAAATTGAATATATTGTGCAAGACTATTGGCAGATTTTTATTGCTATTTCTCTTGAAAAATATGTTTTGAGGTTTAAAAAGTAATTTTAAATGTTACAAAGTTGAGTGACATTGGACAGTAGAGCATGACGAAGGTACAAATTAATTGGATCGCAGGTCAAAAATCTGGCTGTGAACATGTCTCTCTTCGAACTTAAGAATGCGCAACAGTAGGGATGTCTGTAATTCCTGTGTCTCTAGTATTTAGTCTCATCTCTTTCGTATTGATGAAATCTCTAACCTTGCTGGTCGCTCGTTGGTCCCAGATTTTCAGGAAACCTATATACAAAATGTTGCTCGATTTCTCAAAGCGGTTATCACAATAAGGACATGCTCTGCGTACTTTCTTATTTAGAACGAAAGTGCTTTACCCATTGATTTCCAAATGTTTAGTTTTCAAACCCCGCATCTCTGACAAGCCGACTTCCTTGCATACTGTCTGAAGACTGTCACGATGTCTGAAAGCGTGGCATAATTGAAACAGGCGCCCTCCCTGTCCACAGCTTTAGTGAACTGTTAGATCAAACCAAACTCGATGCGCAGTGACAAGAACAGTGTCTTCTCTCCACGTGTTTTTGTCGGATTTAAACCTGTGTGATATCCATCAAAATCTTTAACATATTTAATAGTGGCTAGTCTTTATTTGTAATCAAAACATAATATTAGTCGAAAATATTGATAATTCTGCTTATGGTATTCCATACTGCGATCACTGTTTAGCTGTACGATTACGTCACTATTCTATATTTGAGAGATAAAAAGGACAGCTTTTTAAAAGACTAGTTTCACGGATGAGAGTACGAGGAGACCTCTACACGCTTAAGTATGAACCGTGATGTATTGTAGGGTTGCAACAAGATGAATAAACCGCGCGTCAAATCGATTAATCTGGTAGTCTTAGCTCTACTAATGGTCGGCACTTCGATCTGCGCGCAAAAAGGGTCTCAGTCTAATAAACCAAAGTCTACTAATAGTGCTTTAGCGACGACCGTCCGTAAACTGATGGGGGTGATCGTCGATGGAATCAAAGAGCTCTACCGCAGAGTCGGATCTCTCAACGGTCGTGTGAATTATCAAAACGTAAAACAGAATCGGCTGCGTGAATTAGTGATGAAACAAGCGCAAGGATTGAATTTGACCTCCGCGAAACTGACTAAAACTGTCGATGGCCATCAATTGTCTATAGATCAAGTACAAATGGAACTGATGGAAGGAACATTCGCGATAAATCAGACCATTCACAACCGTTCCGCCCCTATCGGTAATATCCTTCAATGTAAGCATGTATTTATGGGTTGATTACCGAACCAATCGCTGTGATAGGCCATCATAGGGCCTTCACAATGCTAGCCTATTAATGTGGTGAACACGACATTCTGATTAGCCTCACTTATACGGGGTGGGGAAAAACACTTAGTGTGAAAACCCCACGAGTCTGGGCAGACAATTGACCTTTTTCCATTCACGCCACTGGTTCTATATGTCGACATATGAACTACATATGTCGCACACTCCGCTAGGTCCATGTTTATTTACAATGAGATGACGACATAGCGGGGAGGTAAGCGACATATAGAGGACATATAGAGCATCTGAAGCACAGGAAACGTCAGGGGGAAAAAGCCCCAACGGACCTACACTGCAAGGGCTACCCAGGCCCCCAATATTCTTCAATAGTCGAGTAATTGCTTCATAGATACTAAAATTATGTACCATCCGACTTTGCTATAGATTAGCTTGTTGCAACATATAAGTTTTAATAGTCGTTAACATCGTTGGCAGGAAGGCTATGTTAAAATTGTGTCTTAATATGAGAAGTTAGTGTGGTGGTGAGATTGTTGGATTGGAATCCAGAAAACCGTGTACGTAAACGTAGTTTTGTGCGTGCAGAGGAAAATGCCGTTCATATCGTGGGCGGGGGAACGCGCGGTAGGGTGCAGGTGAAATACCTCGGCGAATGGACTTTGATATGTGACGATGAATGGACGCAGGAGGATGCGACAGTCGTCTGTGGAATGCTCGGAATGGCAAAGTAACTGAAATTGTTTTGACAGATAAAATGCCACGTCACAAATTATTACGTCTATGATTTTGATGTAAATAATTTTACTAGATTTTTAACTCTTTTATGGTCATTTAAGTGAAAGGTCCCCGACGAATATTTGTATAGGTGCGATAATGCCTGTGGACGTGACACTAATAATCACGAAATAATGGATAAATATATTACAAAACGTAAAGGTAAAACCCTATTTACCTGTTTTTCCTGTAAGTAAACTCGAATTTTCCTAATTTTCAGGTTCTTATTGAAAACGTCAGAGTATTGGGATTTTCCTCAGCGTGTTTTGATGATGTAGGCTACTACAAAATTTTGTCTGTCACTAACTTGAAAGGTCTGAGCGATGCATGTCCTGAACTTTAGTATGGCGCTTTCGGTTTGTTAGGGATGTTTTGAAGTATGTGATGTCTTTACATAATTATTCTTTCAGAATAGTACGTAGGTATGTTTAATAACCCAACAGCGACACTTTGATATGGGCGTACAAAGAACAGGCGGGCCAACAGATGTACGTCAAGCTGGACAAGGTAGCCTGTGCAGGAGACGAGAAGTACGTGATAAATTGTCCCCATATCGGTACGTCCACGTTTCACGTCTGCGAAAACAACAACGTAGCCGCTGTTGAATGCCGCACGCCAGGTACAGACTGCGAATTAAATCTTGGGTTTATCATAGACATATATGCAACAATGATCATTGTAGACAAACAGAAACTATTTGATTATATGTCATATATTTCTTGGACTATTTTCAAGCTGCTAATAATACTAAAATTCATTATGGTACAAGTCGGTCTACATTTAACCGTTTACTGATTGCTTTAGGTAAATGCCTAAAACAAATTCGATGCAATTTCCCAAGAGACGTATTACTGTGAGTTTATGTCACCTAAAGTTACGTTCCCATTGTGACCAGTAAAATCTCAAGTTAACACTACTTGTATACGTAAACTTAGTTGAACCCATAAAATGTTTACGAACTTTGTTACATCTTATTTCGGATGTTCATTATAAAGGTGTGAGCCCATTAAATAGTTAAATGTGCAATAAATCGATCAATAGATCAGATCTGCTAAGTTGAATACTCTAAGGCCTATGCACAGTATTCACATTTCATATACATTGTAACAATATACATACATACATATTACGAAACAAAACAGACAAATAGAAAAATTAAAGGTAATTCAGTGTGGACAGGAAATACACGAAGTATGGTACTTATTAAAGGCATCCCCTATTTGAGCTAATGGAAGCATTTAAGTGAAATATTGACGTAATAATTGCAATAAATGACCGGGTCTTACGACTCGCAATATAAGAAATCATACACTATCACAATCATTACATACTTATTTACGGACCACTTTTTTCCTGCAGTATACATATGATGAGAATGATAGTGTCTGCCAGAGTCGCTTTTGTTCTGACGGATTATTTAAACTCCAAACCGACTATTTCCAAAGATACCAGGTTGGTCGGTGGCGGGAACGGGACGATTGGTCGACTCGAAGTGAAATACAACGGCGTCTGGGGCACGGTTTGCGATGATGGGTTCGATCATCACAATGCGCGCGTCGTCTGCGCGTCACTCCAACTGCCAAGGTTGTCTTTACGTTGTAGACGATCTGGATATCTTTCAGGCAAATTTAATGAGGGATAGCTAATTACCTCCAATTTTAAGAATCAAAATGATAAGCTGTTTTGAGAGATATCTTTACTTTGAAATCATAGACTATCTTATAAAAATGAGCTTTTTGAAATAATTTTATTTAGGTGATTTATACGTATTTATGTTAACCGAATTTGTGTATAATGTTACGTAGCAAATAAAGGGGACTTATTCCTACACGCTTTCCAGTTATCTCCCTTCTCTTATGTAAACCTCCTTATTGTAATGTCATTTCTTTACCGTGAATTTATATTCCCCTCATATCAAATCTGTAATTTGATACTCCAGTAAACTGGCGACCGCACACGACGGCTACGACTACTCCTTTTCCGGAAGTGTCGCAAGTAACATGCCAATTTGGCTGGATGAAGTCGACTGTAACGGAAACGAATCGAGTATCTCCGAGTGCGACCACCCACCTTTCGGCACGCACGACTGCAGCCACGCTGAAAACGTCGGAGTCAAATGTGCTTAACGAAACTGAAACTATTAAACTGGTTGTATTCGGGGTTGAAAATATTTTGTAAATATTGGATAAAAATTAGAACACGTCATAAGTATCGTTTCAGTTATATAATTTCTATGTAAATTGTATCTGACAGTCACGTGACTAGAGGCGTATTCAAAATATAACGTTACTAGTAATACGGTCAATCTCGTATTTCCGAAAACGCTCTTTCATCGTCCAAACTAATACTCACAAGTACAAACTGCATCCACGCCCACTAGAATCTCACAAAGCAGGGTTATCTGCCACTTCCTCAACCTACATTACATTACCAACATCGTGCCCTCGTGTTGACATTCGTCGTAACAAAGAGCGTGAGGTAAAGTCGGTTAACTTACCTACCCATTTTATTGTTCTTTCACCAGCACATTGCTGATTTTTGGCAGTATTCACATACTTATATATATACAGTCAATTTCCGTTATCAAGTGCCGGGACCAAGGGAAGTCGTTCTATTAACCGAAACTTGCTTATAGCCGACAAGATGTACTCACAGTATTTCCGTGAAAAATCTCTCACAAGTAGAAAGATGCCGATCATTTTAAGCAACCATCGTCGTTATTGATCGCAATTAACAAACTTAAAGCCACAAATAAACGATAAAGTAATACAGAACATTCCCTATTTTATAACACTACGTTTATACGGCATTACGGTATTTATAACTGTACAAAAATACACGAAATGTCGTCTGGTAAAACTGAAATTTTCTTCAACGCGCCATATTGTTTCGAAACACAATTGTACCGAAAACAAATGGCTACGTTTTTGGTCATGTGATTAACAGCTAAGCTGTTGGGCGGTAAGTTTGTTGATGACAGGCGTCTTTTGTTGCGTTCATAAATTTTAAAGCTAAATCAGATATGAAAAGAGCATATCGGACGTTGAGCTTAACCGTAGTTTTTATATTCATAAATAATAAATCTTTTGTCAAACAGAGTACTTGTTTTTTTGCGGAAACTTGATAATAAATATTGACACTAAACGAAATAATTCTCAAAAGACAAGTAAGAAAAAAATGGGGACACATAAAGGATCAAAGAAGAAGTCAAATCTAAATTTTAAGGTGGCTACCTAAAGAGTTATGTAGCACATATACTGTTAAAATATCTTAAATACGGTTGCTATTAAAATACAGAAGCTCTTAACAATAAAGAAACGATATAATGAAATATTATTGTCAATGCCATTCATTTAAGTAAAATGTTTTTGGACAAGTACTAACTAATCAAAAATACTCTGTATAAGTACAAGGGGAAACATTGTATGATTAGCTGGAGACAAATGCACAGGAAAAAACCTATTCATCATCATGGGACTCGAACCCATGACCCTAGATAACCGGTCTGGTGCTCTACCAACTGAACTACGGGGATTCTAAATTTTACCTTGTCCCTGTAACTCAGTTGGTAGAGCACCAGACCGATTATCTGGGGGTCGTGGGTTCGAGTCCCATCAGGGGTATATGTTTTTTCCTGTGCATTTCTCTCCAGCTAATTATAGAACCACATTGGCTATCCTAATTAGCATCGCATTGTATGATTACATACGCATGCATGTGCGTCCCGATTACGTCACCGATGGCCAACTATCCAGGATATAATATAATTTCAACAATCCCCTACACGCCCAAATCACATCGACATCCTAAACACGCCTTATTGCGCAATTTGCGAATATGACTCCAAACGTCAACGGCATTTACCAACACGAATACTATTTGATTACGTGCTTCCTGGTCCGCGGTCTGTCGAGAGTGTTTACGGACTTCTCATATCGCAAAGTTATAGTCCGCCTTACGCGAGAAAACGTTGGTATGTGATGACTTATTCGTGGTTCTAAAAGTGAATTCATATTCTGATTATTGTTTTGTAATAATTTTTTTTACAGAAGACTAGCTTTGTCATAACGCCATTAAACGATACGATTTGCGTATTTATAGGGAAGAATGTAATCAATTAAACTAGTTAGTTTATATAAAAGGTGTAAATATTTATTGGACTACCACGTTTGTACTTTATTCAACATTGTTATTCTTTTCATGCTCATTATAAATGTACATAGTTGTATCTAACATTGATCTGCATTACCTGTATGCTGTTAGATGTTAATTTTATGTAATTTAAGAATTTACACTATAGTCTTAGACCATTAGGCTATTGTTTCATGTAAAGTGTGTTTGACAGCTCTGCTGATAAGTACACGTAAAACAAATTTTATTTCTTTCATCAATTTCATATTTGTTTGTAATAATTATATCGATGTTGCAAGGGAACCTCGTGTGCGTAACGCGTTGCTTTACCAAGTGCATATCTAAATACAAGTAGTATGATGCAGTAAATTTGTATTTTACTATGACCAACAAGTGAGAAGCCAAAGCATCTCGATATCGTATGATAGTTTTTAAATTACGGGTCCTTTTATGTTTCACCTGCGCGTTTGTCTTTCTACAGGCAGCCTATCTACACCCCTATTGCATTCTACTTTTTCGACTGTTTTACCTACAACTGTTTGAGACATAAATCGCACTGATTGTCCGTTATTTACACCAGCATCTAGTGTCAGCAGTGTGAACAGAATCATTGTGAATTTTTGGGTTACCCGAAAGATGAATTCACGGTGCGTTACTTCGTTTTTTGGGTTAGTCGTCGCTCTTCTAATAATTGGTACGTCGCAGAGCGAGCCAGCGGGGTCTCTATCAAATAATCCCGGATTGATTGACGGCCCTTTCACGACGACCGTCCGTAAACTTATGAGGGTGATAGTAAATGGAATTAAAGACCTCTATCACAAAGTCAGCGTCCTCAAGATGAGTGTAACCCACGAGAGTATAAAGCAGGATCGACTACGTGAATTAGTGATGAAACTAGGACAGGCGTTAAATTCTACCTCTGTGGCATTTGAAAAATACAAGAACCGAACCGAAGTATCCATTGTGAATATGTCAAACGAAGTTGCCAGTCTGAAAGTTTCAAATCTAATTTTGAAGAAAGCGCTCCTGGGTCAAGACGCACGCGTCACAGCAGCTATAGCGAAAGTAACTGAAATTACCGAAGGCAATACATTCCCTCTTGCTCAACTGCAGACGGAATTAGTAGAAGGAACATTCGCGATTAATCAAAGCATACACAACCGTCTCGCTTCAAATGGTAATGTCTAAGAGGGTCGGCTGAAAGTTCATAGGCCGACTGTGATGCCTTTTATGTTTGAGATTGTTTCGTGGTTATTTTTCAACTCCCCCCCCCCTCTTTGCGCTCTAGACACTCAGCCGAACGATGTTGCAGCGTCTGGATCCCCATGGTATAGAAGCCCACATCTTGATTACTAAAAAACTGCTCCTATGACCTCATCATTGGTTCGATATCGTTTGCCAGAGAAATGTGGAGAATGGAGCGCATTATCTCCTAATGTATCCACCATATCAGCGTGGATGTCCTTTGCGGCTTTGGTTTAACATATACTTGATAACACCACGGTACCAAATTCATTCTATTTTAGTGTGAAGCTGTAGTACGTATGAGGTCAGACTGCTCAAATGATTCATAAATGCGAGTAAACTGGAAGCAACTATGCAATTTCACACCACAATGACTCGCCATGTTTCATGAAACGTTTCACCTGTTCTGTTGGCTCGATCTTGGTGATCCTATGAACTTTTCAGCCTACCCTCGTACAATATTCATAAGAATATATAAAAATACTGAATTTACACTAAACAATTTGTTAGCCTTATTGGCCTCCTATGGGAGGAGGGGGAGCAGTTAGTCGAGTGGTAACACTGGACTCGTAATCGAACGGTGGCGGGTTCGAAACTTGCCACCAGTTGACTTTTCTGCGATGATCCCCAGCAAGTCATTTATCTCCAATTGCTGGAGTAAACCCGTCTCCAAAATGGTTAGATGCTCGATATTATCCTTGCGGAGTGATATGTGAGTATCGAAGGTATTGTATATGCGCAGAATAGCTGCCAATAACACTTATTGTAGACCGCATCTGAGAGCCTTTATTGGCTCATACTTACGGTCTATAAATGTCGTACTTCGCCTTTTTAATTATTACAGCCTAGATTCTACGGAAACTGTTTCTACGTTTTCAGCTGCTATCAAAGTAAGTAAAAAAGGTTTTGTATTTTCAGTTTTCCATAATTGAATAGATTCTCAGTATTTTTGTGTTATTCCTTTTGTTCGATATTAAAGAAACGTAATCTTTATGTTTTTTTTAAATATATAACGTATTTTTGGCTTATTTGAAAGAAAAAGATAAGTATTTTATGAAAAGAAAATAATTACGCATCAATAAATACTATTTGTTTGGGGCTAAAAGAGCAGATACACAACACTTGAAGTGACTAATGTAATGACGTATGGTCTAGAGATCTCAGACCTACGTGTCGTTTTCTCTATACAGGAATGGATGCCATTCGCATCGTGGGCGGGGGAACAAACGGTAAAGTGGAGGTGAAATACCTCGGCGAATGGACCTTGATATGTGACGATGAATGGACGCAGGAGGATGCTACAGTCGTCTGCGGAATGCTCGGATTATCGGAGTAAGCGGAGCTCTCTTAAACCAATGAAATCATACGTTATAACTCGTCTGTAATTAGCGTGGATATTTTATCGCTTTCTTATATATATAGGTGTGGTCGTCATGTCCTGAACTTTAAACACATTGGTTTTTCTGTTGGGTATGGTTCGAGTTATCCTAGAGCCGTTGGATTGTGGATTCGCACATGATTATTATGCCAAACGTGACATTATCAAGGTACACTTGTTTAACATCTAACAGCAGCAGTCTGATACGAGCTTACAAGCAACGGACGGACCATCAAGCACTCGTAAAGCTGGACAAGGTCGCCTGCGTGGGAAACGAGAAGTACGTGATAAATTGTCCCCACATCGGTACATCCACGTTTCACCTCTGCGCAAACAACATGGTCGCCGCTGTCGAATGTCGACCGTACCCAACTTCTACCTTCCGCACAACGGCAGGATGGGCTAACACCTCTGAAGGTTATTAACGACACTATCATATAATTCATGACATACCATTAGCTCATCATAATTGTCGGCGACAATACAGTTGAGCCAGATATCTGACAATTTTACAGGCTGTGTACATACCGTATATACTCGCCTATAAGACGGTTTTTAAAGACAAAATTTCAATCCTAATAATCAACACATTTTGCGTTTGTCACATTTATTAGAATACAACATAGGGTAAGTTTCCCATCCAAATTATAACGGCGGCCGATCTCCGTCAATGACTGAAGAAGGGGTAGCACCCTCAAACCCCACCCTCGACTTATAGGCGGGTCAAGAGCAAAACCACGATTTCG
>WURV02211421.1:0-10993 GCA_011762755.2 Epimenia babai
AATGCTGAAAGTGCCTGTTTGATTGTTTGCTTGTCGCGACGAAATATTTTTGAAAGCTGAAAAGCTACGATTGGCCGTCACATATCTCCATGCATGCACTAACGTGTCACATATTTGACTCGTACATGTGTGCATACAGGTCACCGTTATGTTTATCATCAGAACTTTATAGTGTGTTAGACTCATATTCGAGACTACGTGAGTAATATTAAATCCATCGGTATGTCCTTCATAGGGCAATAAACTGAACTCACCTTTTATCGCCTGCTTGTTTATTTTCGCTTACTCAACAACTCTGTTACTTTGAATAAATTAATAAATCATTGATATTTTCCTTTTTATTGATATGTTTTAGATGCGGAAAGAGAAGGAACTTCCGTACTACCAATGGGTTCCAATTGTACTGCTCATTCAAGCGCTTCTATTTTACCTGCCATGTATCCTATGGCGAGTCATGAACGGTCAGTCGGGCATCAATGTCGACAGAATCGTCTCCCTTTCTACTGAAGCGCAATATGAAAGTCAAGAGTCTCGGATGAAAACAATCAGATACGTAGTCCGCCATCTTGACCGTTGCCTTGACAACCAACGCGAACACAGGACTACTATACTTGTTTCTGTACGACGTTTTCTCTCTACAAAGTTAAATTTGATATGTGGTCGGCGTTACGGCAACTTCCTCTTGTATTTGTACTTCCTTTGCAAACTGCTGTACATAGCAAATTCAATCGGCCAGCTTTACATGCTGAACGCCTTTCTGGGAACGGATTATCACTTCTATGGCATCCAGGTGATCCAAGACCTCGTCAGAGAGAAGGAATGGCGCGCGAGCCATCGCTTCCCTCGAGTCACACTCTGTGACTTCGAAATCAGGCAGTTGCAGAACGTCCAGCGCTGGACTGTACAGTGCGTTCTCCCGATAAACTTGTTTAACGAAAAAATTTACATCTTTTTGTGGTTTTGGTTAGTGCTTGTGGCTTCTGTGAACATCTTTAGCCTGATCTCCTGGGCCTGGCACATGATGTTCCCTAATACGCGCATCCAGTACGTGCGAAAATTTCTCAAAATAATGGACAAAATTGGCGGCGGACCAGACAAAAAACTATCAAATCGATTTACCATGGACTACCTGCGACACGATGGCGTCTTCACTTTGCGTCTGGTAGCAAAAAACTCCAGCGACATCGTCGTGGCGGAAATTGTTGCAGGGCTGTTCGACATATTCCGGAGAAAAAAGTCCATTCAAATTCGCCCCAACGATATTGAAATGGAAGGCGAAGAGGTCTGATGATGGACTACTCCGATCGAATTCCAGTGAATACCGTAAATTATTGTGGCATCGAATAGCTGGTTAGTTAGCACGTGAAATGTACACACTACCACACATTTCAGATGACCATTCAAGTACATACCATCTCCCATTTTTTTGAACTTTAGTTATATATGAAGTAGGAAATGTAGTCTTGATAATGTTAAAACGTTAATTATAATATTAACCTCCTTTATCTATCATGACCGTTACCAGGTGAGTCGATTTCAAATATACAAAGAATCTAGTCATATTTCAATTGGCCCAAAAAGTATTTTTTGATTTTGCATACATACCCGACGATCCGCAACAGTTTGTGGAATAATTATATGAGTAAGTTAACCGTAATGGTTTGGATACAAAGAATTAACATAGTAGATATGCGCTGGACATCTGAATCCGTTTTTGTATGAGCAGATATCCGATAAGTACTGTACCCAATATTTAAGATAATGTACAGACAATGTTTCAATTACAGGAAAGGGTCCCCAAGTCCGTACCGCCAAATAAAAAATAAAAATACTGAGCATTGATCCTTTAAGTAGCACGATCCAAAAGATCTCGGTAAATTGACATCGCATCTTAGGTTTTAGGTTTCAGGGCGATCAGAATTTCTAATCATGTCAACGCGTTGAGTAAACGGCCCGCGACCCATTGACCAGATCACACGTTTTTATAACATCGACGGTAGCTAAATATATCGCTTTTAATTAATTGCATCTTATATACAATATTAATTATATAATATGTAATTGAATTATATGTAACTATAATGCCAAGTCAAGTAGCATTCAGAATCGACTTATTTCATTGATCTCATGTTGATGTTACGCAGAAGTCGCGCTTCCATCAAATTTTACGAGCACGGTTTGTTTTGTTCCTAGTAACTAATTTTATTAGCCAAATCCAAAATCTCTAAAATCTGTTTGGTAATATCAGAACCATATCCCCTGATGCTAGAAAAAATTTTATTGTAGAAAGATCCCCCATTGCGTTTGTATCTATGAAATTTCTATTTGTCGTTCATTTACATCTTTTTTCTTGTCCAGAGACGATAGCAAAATACACGGGTATCAGTAGTTGAATATCTCGAATACTACATTAATTACTATTATCGAGCGTTGACGCAAAATGTTACTCATGGAAAACGCATCAGCGTAGGGTGTGTATATGTTTATGAAGAGTGGATGATAAACTTCCGTGATGCCATTGCTGAGAATAAACAAGAAGGTCACATGGTCCCAACTCTATCGCTATATCTGATACTAAAAATAATTATTTTCGTGTATGACCAGGTTTATATCGTTCTTCAAAATATTGCTTACAATTTCCAGTGAATCACCTAAACACAATCACCTTCGTGCAATCACCCAAAGATAGTCAACTTCAAACATAGTCATGTCTGGGTATTCAACTTTAGACAATGACCTTCAGACAATCACCCAGGTACAATTATCTTCAGTCTTCTTTAGACAATAACTGTACCTCCAGGTAATCTACTTGAGACAGTCACTTTCGACAAAACCTCAGACAATCCCTTAGACACAATCATCTTCAATAACCTGTTAATAACTGCCAGACAATCAACTTAAGACCTTCACACGAAGACAATCCCATTCAGACAGTCACTTAAAACGTTTCCCTAGACAATCACCTTCAGAAAATTGCCCAAACACAAACAACATAAAACCATCGCATTCTGACAATCAGCTTCAGATCGTCGCCGTTAAACAATCAACTTCAGATCGTCGCCTTCTGACAATCAACTTCAGATCGTCGCCTTCAGACAATCAACTTCAGATCGTCGCCTTCCGACAATCAACCTCAGATCGTCGCCTTCAGACAATCAACTTCAGATCGTCGCCTGCCGACAATCAACTTCAGATCGTCGCCTTCCGACAATCAACCTCAGATCGTCGCCTTCAGACGATCAACTTCAGATAGTCGCCTTCAGACAATCAACCTCAGATCGTCGCCTTCAGACAATCAACTTCAGATCGTCGCCTTCCGATAATCAACCTCAGATCGTCGGCTTCAGACAATCAACTTCAGATCGTCGCCTTCTGACAATCAACTTCAGATCGTCGCCTTCTGACAATCAACTTCAGATCGTCGCCTTCAGATAATTACTCTTATAAAATCAATTAAGACATCTACAAACAATAACTTATAGAAAATAACTACAGAAAATCACTTTCAGTCATACCACTTTTAGAAAAACACCTGAAGACACCTAAAAACACCTAAAGACACGTAAAAACACCTGAAGTCACCTAAAAACACCTAAAGACACCTAAAAACACATAAAACACCTAAAGACACCTAAAAACACATAAAAAACCTAAAGACACCTAAAAACACATAAAACACTTAAAGACACCTAAAAACACCTAAAGACACCTAAAAACACCTAAAGACACCTAAAAACACCTAAGAACACCTAAAGACACCTAAAAACACCTAAGAACACCTAAAGACACCTAAAAACACCTAGAGACAACGTAATGGGTGGAGGTTTTGCCCCACCTACAGTGCCCACAGCGTACTGTGCCCACATCTACGGTGCCCACAGTGTACTGTGCCCACATCTACAGTGTCCACAGCGTACTGTACTTCAAGGCACCCGTCAAAACCTATCCATGTGTAGAAGACCTGACAGCGCTCAGATATCGACTATTTCGCCTCTTCATCACTATGAGTAGCTTTCCATTACGTCGCTAGTTTTGTATATACAACTTCGCTACAAACAGACGTTTATCAAGTCTATAACTAAACAATCGTGCTCTTAGCTACGCGAAATGCGAAAACTCGCAGAAGAATCCGAGATTATTAGTAATTTACTCATAAAGATAATACAAAGCCGCACCGAGCTCGAAATAAACCTCCGGCTCTATCTGCGTACAACAAGCTATATCAATACTTGAATCTACATAAATAGATTAGTGTATATAAATTATACTGGGTAAAATGAAACGACATTAATTACACTCAGTTAACCGCCCTCTTTTATGTGATAAAAGCTGACATGCATGCGTTTGTGCCTTTAATGTTTCCGCGTGTATTTGAGACCCAGCATTCTATTTGTTATCTCCCTTTATTTGTGGACATGTTCATACCTCGCTTAATATCAACGCGATTTTAGAGTTGGGTGTGTTTGCTTTTAAAATCGACAAACGTTATTATTGCTCTTTCTCATACGTCAGACATAGAACTCTTTTGTACCCGTTTCCTTTGGCTATCATTACCCTACGAAGCGATACATGAAGGAGAAAGACCACGCCCGCAAAACTTGGCATTAGTTTGTTCCTAATGATATCAAAAAAAAATCTATTCAATTGATCTTTCGGCGCCATCGATTTTTTTATTAAATCTTAAAAATAGAACACTACCTTCATCTTTGATGTGTTAACGATCTTATTGAAAGTTTATGGGCGGCGAAAAATATTATTTATGCAATCACAAATATGTACTATATGAAGTCAGTGTATCTATAGACCATAGCTATAGTGTCGCCTCTGATATAGAACGACTTATTATGGCTTTATCGTGAGGTATGCATTTTCACCCCATGATCTAATGATATTTAGCTTGTATTAATCGATATGGCAACATTTATGTAATAATAATTTTGTTTATATTTACCTCAATCGATTGTATTTCATTAACTGTATGTAGGCCTACATTTTAGTGGATGTTTCTATCTACTTATTGGATACAAAACATATCATTTGATCCTAAGTATTTATAAAGTTATTTGCATACGAAGGATAACGTGTTTATCTAGTCATTTGTAGATACAAGACATGTTACATGTAATCAGTAACCAGCAGGGGGGGGGGGTGTCGAACAACTTGTATTGATCAGGTCAACATTTGAATACGAATTGTTGAAATTATTGTTATTGGAGACAAAACAGTTTTATTAGTAGTGCAGGTTTGATAACAAAGCAGCATTCTTTACAGTGCCGCTATGAGAAGCCAAACGGTATTCTTCACCGTGTCAGTCAGTATTGAATAAATACAGTATTATTCACAGTGTCATTATTGTTACAAAATGTATTATTCACAATACTACTGTTGGATACAAAAATATTTTTCAATGTCACTATTGGATACAAACAGTATTCCTCATAGTGTTACTATTCGATTCAAACAGTATTATTCATGGTGTCACTATTGCATACAATAAGTATTTTCCATGGTGCCTCTATTGGATACACACAGTATTATTCCGGTGTCACTATTGGATAGACAAAAAATTTTCACGGTGTCACTATTGGATACAAAAAATTTTTACAGTGTCACTATTGGATACAAAACAGTATTTTTCATCGTATCATTATTAATATACACCGCGTCTCAAAAAAAAACAGTCATTCACTATTTTACTGATGATTTGGCCAAATCTCAACCCATTTTCATAATTTCATATTTACAATGTAGGAAAATCTTGTGTCTATACAATGCAATATCTATTATTTGTACTACATCTACATCATCAATGACGTCACAGAGGCATCAGCAATAATTGTAATGACATCGTTGCGGTGAGTCACTCAGGTCAGTCATTGTCTCTTTTGTGACCTCTCCTGACAAAATGGTTTTCACTGCAGAAGACCGCGCGATAATAAAATATCTTCAAGTGAACAAACATAATGGAGCCACCCATATAACGAAAGAGCTGCCTGAGAAGAACTGTAAGTTCAGTGGAGTGAAAGCACTGCTTCGCAAGGTTGATACGACAGGTTCCTATGAGGGGCAACTTGGGACGACCTAAAACGGCACGCACGAACAAAAACATCGCGCTTATGGAGTCGCGTGTACTGAGACAAGAGGACCAACCTCAAACCTAACAGGCGCAACGAGAGATATCACTCAATGCGGGCATATCACTAGCATCAGTTAACACGATTTTGATGAAGAAATTGCGCCTGAAGTGCTCCAAGAAAAGAAAATCATCTAAGCTGTCAGAGAAAAAACACGCGATCGCTTGCAACGCTCACGAAAACTTTTGCCGTTGTATCCTGAAAATGTCATCGACTTCATGTGGTTCACGGACGACATTTTTTCGATTGCACGACCATCAAATACGCAGAACGACAGGGTATAAGCCACGCGTGATGCAAATAAAACGAACATTTCAGCAGCGCTTGTTGATAACACGGCCAACTTTCAGCAAGACATTCTCTGGGGTCCGTTGGGGGGTCAGGCCTCGGCAAGACTCGAGTGCAGTTCGCGGAGTCAGGGGAGAATGTTAAAGGTGCTTATTACCGCAAAGAACTCCTCATGGATGGTTTTTTACCCGATATGCGCGAATGTTCAGACTTTTACGTTTTCCAACAAGATGGGGGCTCAATCTCACAGAGCGCGGGCAACTATGGAGTTGTTGGAAAAAAAAACACCGGACTTTATCGCCCCCGTCTTCTGGCCACCAAATTCGCCGAATGTAAATCCCAATGACTACATCATCTGGTCAGTCATGCAAGAACGAATAAACCCATCACCAATCGCCATCCCGGACGAACTGAAGCAAAGCTTCATTGATGTGTGGGGACGACTCCAGCAGGACATCATAAATGTTGCGGTTGGAAAATGGCGTCGTCGACTTCGCGCATGTGTATGAGCGAAGGGAGGCCACTTTGAACACACCCTGTGACATTTCCGAGGAGAGATAAGATCATAAGACTGACGTGAATTTTAGCCAAGTTTGAAGAATATATGTGAATAAGTAAAAAAAATTATTATACGTATGATGATATATTGTATTAGTGAACGAATGTTTTTTTGAAACGCGGTGTATGTCTCACAGTATTATCCACAGTGCCACTGTTGGTTGGATACGGGACGGTATTTTGCAGAGTCATTCTTCGATATAAAATACTGCGTAGCCGCGTTAGTCTTTAGATAATATGAAGAAATAAGGTAGGAACACCTTTGGAGACGAATATAACTTTTATTATTCGAAAACTAGCTTTCGATTATAAATGATCTCTTGCGAGTGATAAAGAGATTACACAAAGGCAGGATATAATTAGAGTAAAGTGATTATATAATACATGCAATATTTAAACACAACTTAGTGAAATACGGTAGTGGCGAATAATTGAAAGCATGAACACAGGTGCAAGAACAATGCTAGTGAGGTATAAAATGACGATGCGTTAATAGTAAAAGGATTATAAGAAATCAGCCACCAGTCTGGACTACGCTCAACGATCCAATACACCCCACCCACCATCGCGGTAACACCGTGATCACGGCAGAACCTGCATGCGTTATATAGTCACTTTAATGCATTCATCATGATATAATCACTTTACTCTAGGCCATATATATATATATATGCTGCGTTAGTGTAAGCTCTTTATCACTTTACAAAGGTTATTTATAATCGAAAGCTTGTGGAATAAATTTAAAGTTAGTCTATACCGGTTATGCTAGCTTATTTCTTCATATATTCTTGGATATGAAACGGTATGATTTGAAGTTTTTGTATTTGATACAACAATATTATTTATTGTCTAAATGACGTGCTTATGGTCATTATTACTCGTCTTATTCCGTGTCTGGCTACATACAATAAATTCGTTGTATAGTCGTTGTGAGTTCCCATATTATTACACAGTATTCTATATTCACGATATCTTTGATCTAGTTATTATTAGATATAGATTTGCGGCGTCTCTTTATTCATCAATCCCTCAGGCGAAACTTACTCTATTCGTGATATTTTTTCGAAATGACGAATCAAATATTTACAATACGTTGATTTTCGTTGTCAACTTATCGGGACGAGATTGTTAAAGGGAGAGTATTGAATAAAGGGAGTGTATGCGAAGCATTCTTTTTTACCTCATCGATGGTGGACAGTACTATCGTTATGTTCTGGCACAAAATAAGATTAAACCATATTTATTAATGTTTATCTAGTCAATTTACCTATTCGTTATTTGTTATCGATCTAAATGCTCAGATTCTCACCGGTTGCGTCATAACTAACCGATAGACTATTATTGATAGCTTGTTCGATTAGGTAATTACGGCCCGTCGTGTTTGTATAGACGGTTAGATACGCGCCCTGGTGTCAGTGTTTACCATGACATGAAATAAAACCAAAATACGTAGGCAGACGTACTCCGTTAAAAAGTGCCATGTCAGGTTGTCGGGTAGCGATAGGCTCTCTGTACTAAGTTGTCAGGGGCGGAAGGGCCTGCGAAATTCCATTTATCGCGTTTTGTCTTTATTTAGCTTTTGCGCTAGATTCGTCTTACACGCAGTCAGAATTAGCCTTATGACAAAAAAGGATTGTGCTTCGAAGGAAATATATTATGTTTGGCTGAGCAAATTTTTCCCCAAAAAGTTTAATCTCAAACACCGCGGCGCCTATTAATGCACTGATTCGCGTATTTACAATTCATGTTGGAGGCAATAATTTCCAAAAACAGGTGGAAATTGTTCATTCAGCGGAGATGGAACATAAAAAGTTTTTTCTTTGATAACTGAAATAACCGTGAATAACAGAGATCTGCCCAGTCGATTCGACTTTGTTCCGTTGCAGCGGTATTTTTTGAATTCTTATCGCGTTTTGTGTTATATAAATTATGAACGCGGGCCCCATACATGTGGATCACATTACATCCACACATCGGTATTTAACCGTGGATGCATGAACGATTCAATCAGTTACCCTGACCCTGACCTCATTTCAATGTTCTTGCTATTTTGTAAAACTAGTTTTGCCACTGCCCAGCCTTTCTAGATTTTATTTTGTAATAACATTTGTAGCAGAAAATGTAGCGTTTTTATAATACCATAATGCTCGGTTAATGTCGACAGTTCTTAGGAACGACATGCAGCACACAGACGCTAGTCAAACCGCCTCTGTTCTCATCGGAGTATTTAGGATAATTCTTATTTAATATTCTTTATGCCATTCATCGAATGCGATCTGCTGGTATTTTGTCTTGATTGTTATTTAACTGTGTATTTATGACATTGTTTTATTCTACTCATAGCTGCTACATTGCGTTACATTCACGGCATCGAATAGATCGTGTTTAGCCATCGGATGTTACAGGCTTGTTTCAGGCAACATGTCAAAAACAAGACTATGCCAGTTAATCTACACTCTCCCACACACAAAATTAAAGGCCCACCAATATTGCAGATTTTATGAAATTATAACAAGGTCCCAAAACACGATGTTATCACACGACTCCTAGGCTAACATTTTTAACCAATAACGAGGATCATAGATAAAAGGGACATCACTCACTTACTTCAGTTTGCATGCCTGTGCCTTGTTATCTCCCTGTGTTAATCTATAATAATTTGTATTCACTTGTAATTTCTTTTATTATACACTCGATGTTTTATGCACAAATTAATTATTTTTCTACACGCCACGTGGCGGCCTTTCATTTTATATGCATTCTGCAATCAAGCGATGCACGGAGTAAAACATTATAATTATTTTATACCGTCTACTAAAGTACTGTGTTTACATGCAAAGTATTGGATGGGTAGAGAAAGTGGGGGAAACTGTGTTCAGAACACTTTGTATATAATAATGCGTTTTTGGATTTACTAATGTACATTGAAGTCTATAAATCGTTTTGCAGCTGTTCGTTTATTATTATTTTTGTTAACCATATTTATAATCGTGCATGCTTAACTACATACAATCAACCCGTGAAATTTGACTTCTGTGCGACCCGAACCAAAAACTTCTAAATCTAGTGCGCCGCTCCTGGCTAGCGATTTATATGTCGTCGTTTCGGGTTAAACTCAAGACCGATTCGTCTCGGTGTATACCCTGCAGCTATTAACTATTAGCAAATGAATGACTCCCGTATTCCATGGTTTCAGGTCATCACGTTAGATTAGTCGGTTGGTCAATTTTGGTCGAAGACGAACCAAGAAACATATATCTAAATTTGATTCATAAGTCGGATCAATTGTACGAGACCACATAATCCGAATTATGATGCCAACAACGCTGAACTCCAAATTTAGTTGACTCGATAAAAAAACGACATGCTAAATTTAACACAAATTGCACAAATTCTTCAGATGTTATACTCCCTGTTTATGTTCTAACATAACCGTCAAATAAAACACGCAAAACATTTCTTCTTGATAATCTACGGAGCGAATTCATGACGTTAAAAACGTGACCTGTGATTGAATACTACAAATAGACCGTAGCGCATGCGCGCGAAGTGTGTTAAATGATAATTTTAGGAGAGTTTTAGGAGAGATTTTCAATGTTATCACTAAATTTACTGTTAGATATTAGTACGATCAAAATAATTGATTTAAAAAATGGACTACTCGACACGATCGAGTAGTTCTGCGCTGTCAATTTTGCAAATTTGCTTTGTTTTTGACCTTCGAAATTACTAGCCGATGTTTATACCCAAACTGAGAGTTTATTTCATTGATAAGAAGTATAACCTATTAATCAAATATTATTCGACCGCGACCCGAAACGTGTGTAGAAATTTTGGACGCGATATAATCACAAAAATCCTTTATTACCCGACTCCCCGTTAATTCTGCTATAAATGGGCTTGCCTATCATGATCAACACATCACGTATAAAAGCAAGCATGGCGACTTACCGTGAAATACAGGAATTAACCTACCATCATATCTACGAAAATTTCCCAATAATGAAAAAGTC
>WURV02211432.1:0-10993 GCA_011762755.2 Epimenia babai
GCGTCTCAAGTGACCTGGCCATACTCTTTTGTTCCTGCGTCTCAAGTGACCTGGCCATACTCTTTTGTTCCTGCGTCTCAAGTGACCTGGCCATACTCTTTTGTTCCTGCGTCTCAAGTGACCTGGCCATACTCTTTTGTTCCTGCGTCTCAAGTGACCTGGCCATACTCTTTTGTTCCTGCGTCTCAAGTGACCTGGCCATACTCTTTTGTTCCTGCGTCACAAGAGACCTGCCCTGTTCTCTATTGTTGTTCTATACTCTTTAGTTCATGAACATCTACTGCACTCACATTCTCTCCTGTACCTCCCGAGATCTCTCCATTTTTACTGTCCTTATGGCTGGATGGAGCACTTATATTCTCCTATTCTCTGCTGTTTCTCCATCTCTACTGGGCTGCCTTGTTCTCTCGTATACCAAGGTCTCTACTGAGAACTACCGTTCTCATATTTTCACAGCAAACCATTCCATCGTCCAGTTTTCTGACTGTCCACCGTGTTCCTGCTTCATGCGTTCCTCAGTGATATGCCGGATATTTTTTTCATAAAACATTACGTTGCAAATGACTGTCACACTAAGTTATACAGATCGATATAAGATGAACAATACCAAGTTCTAATGACAGAAAAAATCGCGAATAGAAAGGTATCACTAAATGATACAACAAAAGACATACGGCCAATGAATGAACTACCAAAATGATATTGTATCTAAAAATGTTAATGCGTGAATAAACGATGTTTTATAGCGTTTTCATACAAAATCAGTCATTTCCACTCAAAAAATAATACGTCCTATGGGATTCCCTCATGTATTTTATCAACAAGTCACTGTATACAAATTACAAATGACATATAAGCATTTGTTGATATAAACACATCTCCAGAACAGAGCCAAAATAGACATCATGGTACAAAGGCAAGTCTTTGGTGACATTCAAATTTTCAGATAATATGGAAATATATATATAGTGACCTGCACTGAAACTGAAATTGTTTACGGTACTTTGCTGGTGATTGCGGTAATATCAGTTGGCACTGAAGTAAACATTTCTTCCACATACTGTCATAAATCGCTTAATATGATATTTATGATGTGTGTCATAATAAGTCGCTTCTTGATATTGAGAATATAAAGATGGGAAATTCCGCCCGGGCAATGAATTTCACATTTGGCAATGCTGATCGTGGTGCCAAGAGCCTCAGACACGATAAACCCGCCCCCAAGAAACAAAGCTAGTACATTATGCAGTGTGTGCCACTGCCACTGGAGGTGAATTCTCGCTATAACATACATATTAACGGATGTTTCTAGTATTCCCAGTATCCCCAGGGTATGACTGTAGTATATATGCGTCTGATGTTATTGGGGGAGAGCCATAGTCCATGAGAGTGGGGACATCAGTTTGTAACTGTTAGTGTGAAATCAGCGTCGACTACAGGGGATGAAGATTCTGATGGTGCGTGGCAGGGGGCCGGGAGACACCCTACCTTTGGGTGAAGAGGCCAAAATGAGGGTCGTACTTATATGGTTTGCGGCGCTGCGGTCCACTGAAATCAATGAACACCTGTTACTAACGAGATGGCTAGTGAAATATACAGGTGATAAGGGTGACGGCTGATACAATATATATGTGATAAAAGTGGTTGCTAGTAAAATACCCAGGTGAGGACTGGTGCGATACACAGGTAGAGGTGATGGTTTATAAATACACAGGTGATGAATGCGATGGCTTGTGAAAAATACAGGTGAAGAAGGCAACATCTGATACAATACACAGGTGATAAAAGGTGATGGCTTATACAATCAACAAGTGATGGCTAGGAAGATGCACTGGCGATGGTTAATAAAATACATAGGTGATTAAGATGATGTATAACAAGAGGCACAGGTGATAAATGTGATGGCTAGTGAAGTACACGGGTGTGATAAATGAGATTAAAATACACAAGTGATATATATAATTACATGATGAATACTTACATAGTAATACTTAGTGAGTCTGGCATCCTCACCTGGTGAGTTTGGGATAGATGTGACTTTTTGACATCTCCATATCACCCTGGTCTCCACCAATGAGCAGCTCCGTCTCGAGATACACATCCATGCACATCAAGAGACGCCGCAGCTGATTGGTCAGCAGCTGGTCACGTGACGCCGTCCCGATCAATTCGCCCCAGTGTATGTTCAATTCAGACTCCATATCCTTCATGAAATCGTAAACGACTCAAATTAAAGGTCTCTAAATGAGTGCAGGGATATTTGTCAAATATACAGAAATAAACCTTGGCTAAAATCATCAGTGTTTGAGGTGACCTAAGCATATCTGAATGAGACCTACACGGACAATATCTGCCAAATGCACTGAGCGGACACGTAGGTAAAGATTTTCCAATAATAAGTCGATAGATATTACCACCCTTTGCTCCCGTGACAAGATGCTGAACAAATGTGAAAGATAACCCAAGGACAATATCTGCCAGAAGGCCGACGTAATCGTTGTGTAGGCCATTCTTGGCCCTTTACAGAGCTAGCCGATGTGGTTAGCACGACGCAAGGATGAGCCTCACTCATAAGGGGTGGCGAGGAAACACGGTAGTGGAAAACCACCTGATCTCAGCAAACAGCTGGCCTTAATTTATCCACGACACAGGTTCCAAATGGCTATAGACAGGTTACATATGTCGCACACACCGCTGAGTCTGTGATAGTTGATGGGTATCAACAATGAGATGACGGGATAGTGAAGAGGACAGCTCCATACACATCATGCAGAAAGATCTAAAGCACAACCATGAGCCCTTAGATGAGCCACCCCAACAGCGAGGGCTTACCTAGACCCCTAAGTGCAGACGGGGTTTTATGCAGTTTTGGCCCCAAAAAATGCCACAGGTGGCGTACTGGTTAGAGTGGCAATCGATCCAGTGTCATCCAGTCTTCAAGTCCACCTATCCACCACTACACTAAGTGCCCCCCTTCCCTGCCTCCCCTGCCACTCCTCCCCCTCTACACCTCCACTAAATAAGTACAGTATGAATATCTCCGGGAGGTGGTTGTTACGGGAGTGAGTTTATTACCCGGATACTATAGTCCGTGTTAGCGGTTCGCTCAGTGGTCCACGCTAGGGAGACAACGAACTGCGGCGGTGAGGCTGGATAGTCCGGGGGTATCGCGACCTCGCACGTCAGCACAGCTGGTGGGGCAATGTCAGTGTGGGGAATAGGTATGGGAGAATACGAATGAAAATAGATTAATATTTATCAAATATTTACATCACATGTCAGGAAATAGGTATGGGAGAATACAAATGAAAAAAGATTAATATTTATTAATATTAAATATTTACATCGCATGTTAGTGAATAGGTATGGGGGGAGAATACAAACGAACATATTAATATTGATTAAATATTTACATTACATGTTAGAAATATATAGATATATACAGCATGTATAAAAAATGACAATTATAAATTTCTGACATTAGCCACATTTATCTATTAAAGATATCCAAAACATAAAAATATCTTGTGTGGATATTTTTACAGTGTCAACAACGTTGTATCAGTCGTCAAAGATGTGTGCGTACCGGATTTACGTTCTGCCTTGGCGGTGTAATACAGGTGGTTCTCCGATGCTAAACCCCCGGCACAAAATTGCTGTGTGTGGGGCAAGGCCTGGAATTCAGAATTTGACATTATATAATAAACCAAATAGAATTTGAAGAAAGCGTGTAACGTTACGAGGCCGGGCCGAAGATTCCCTGAAGTAATGAAGAATTAAATAATCTCATAAGTTCTCAAAATGTTTGTATGTACCTCTGTAGCACTACTCAGAAACAGAGACGACCGCACATGCACACAAGGCACATCTCCTACATACACACCCAAACACGCCAGCACGCGCACATGTCCTAGAGCAAAAACTTGTTGAAATTTTGAAATTTCTGGAGGAAAATTCAGTTTCAGTGATGTTTTCTTTTCGGCAAGAATTGAGTGCTATTAAATATTGTGTAAGTATGATATCAGGCATATGGCGAGCAATGTAATCATTAGATGGCTGCTGCCACATGCATAATAGAAGTAAAACAAAAATAACTAACAACCTGAAAGTCCGAGAAAGTTCCCTTCTTCCAGGATGCGAGCGTCGATGTAATCATGGCAGGAAACATCGCATTGCTGGCTGGATCCGCAGGGATGCACTTTTGCTCTGCAAAGCAAACGATATGAACGAAGAAATTCTTCTATTTATGATAATACAGTATGCAACAAACAACATAAAACATTTACATTTCTTCAGCATCCTTCACGAGTAATGAAGAATAGCCACGCAGGAGAGTTCTATCGTAGAACACCTACAAGAACCTAGTCACTTTCGCAAAAGAAATGACTGTTTATATGACTGATAATGGAGTGGTTGTTTGAATGATAATGAAGTGGTTGTTTCAATATTGCAGTGGTTGTTTGACTGATATTGGAGTGGTTGTTTCAATGATATTGGAGTGGTTGTTTGATATTAGAATGGTTGTTTGACTGATATTTGAGTGGTTGCTTGATTGATAATGGAGTGGCAGTGTATTGTCAAATATAATCTATATTTAGATGCTGATGCGACACATGTACTACAGTCGAAGGGAACTTAAGCCATCCAGCTATGTTACAAATATATACAAATAAATACAGCCACAAAGAGGCCTCAAGACGCTCACCTGAAAAAAGAGAAAAAGACAAAACAAGGAAACCATCTTGATATTAGAACGAAAAGACAACAAGGAGACTGCCTGACATTATAAACAAGAGGACACAGAGACCTGAAAATACCCATTAAGATACTAAAACAAGAAAATACAGAAGAAAAATTCGAACATCGGCAGAAGTTACTTCCCCTAGTTGTGATGACAATACCATGAACAAATTTAGCAGAGACCAACCCTAGGACAATATCTGCCAAATGACAGAACTCTGCGATAAGTGGTTAAGAAAATGTTAACATCGGATGGATGGATGGACGGACAGATGGACGGACGGATGGACGAACGGATGGACGGGCGATGGACCAATTCTGATCAGAATAGCTCACCGAGCATAAGCTCAGGTGAGCTGAAAATATACACTTGATAGTTTTACCCAACACCTAGAGAATCTTAAGAGTTCTCGCGAGTTCGTAACAAAAACGTTGTTGATGGGCGTAGAGTCACGCGTGGCCGTGTATATGGTATTGTAAACCCAAAGATGCTACGGTGACATGGAAAGAGATTAGAGCAAGTTTACCAACGCACAGACGTGCTATGTACCTACCCAAAGACGCGAGCTGTTTGAGTAGAGAAAGCCGCGACGCGAGACGACGCCTCAATCGACGCACCGTCTCCTGCATGTGACGGGCGCTCGTGCAGCTCTTGGCTTCCTGCTCCGGCGTCTCGCTCAGGAACTGGACTCCGCACATCCACTGGACCCACATATAGGGGTGGCCGACGTCATGCGTGTAAGCGCCAAAGTCGTCCGACACACTGCCGACACCGAAATTTATATAACCAAGAGTAAACCCAACGGACACTACAGTGGAAGTGTCGAAAATAAAAGTGTACATTATCCAAGAAAAAACACACATGAGGTGGTCGTTTTATTAGGTTAAGTAGATATACTTGATACAATAATCAAGTTTAAGCCATTATCAACAGTTACTAATTTGGATGAGGCTTTCTGCAGAAATTAGCAAAACATGTTGTGAGTCATAAACTCGTGCAGGAAAAAGTGAATTCAAAGACCTCAGTGTGCAAGTATTATTGTTCTTTCATATTTCGCAATTATTTAAAGGCAAAATATGGACCAGCTATAATTTATTACAAGCTTATTCATTATCGATTTATCGTCACACAGTAAAATACTGCTGTTGTAGCGATAAATACGAGTAATTGGCACATTAGTGGCTGGTAAAGGGTTAACTGTAGTCACAAGGTCACTGTAAATGTTACAGCCCAATAGGTACAGTCGGCCTATTAACAAAAAGGTGGAGAGTTCAAACCTAACGCTATACGAGTTGTATTTTACCAGCACATACTTGAGCGAGGTACTTTATTCCAGTTGCTCTGATCGACTTAGCCCTCAGTCAGTGTAATGCCCAAGAACCATAAAAGTTTTCTCACTATGTGAAAGCCATCGTTACCTCCCTTAGTCAATTAAACATCTATTTATTTTAAGCAGCCAATGAGATCACAGTGGTCTCTTCCCATAATCTTACCCTATACTGTATTGTACAGAATAATAAAGTTACTGAGCCATGCTGCGTGTTCGATCATCGATTCATAACTTGCCTCTCTGTGTAACATTAGGCTACAAACAAACAAAAAACATTACAGTAAGGACCAGTGGAATTTATTTGCGGGGACTGCCAGAGCCATCTTGCCCCACTGACCCTTTTCTGGCAAGCTGTATAAGCGACATTAAAATGTGCGGTATATAACTGTCGTATTTATTCACCGCTACACCGGCCCGTTTACCTCAGTTTCGCCAGTTCGTAGTGGCTCGCCGGATTGGGTATGGAGTTGCCGTGGTCACCGGGATATAGGTCGAACAGAATCGTGTCGGGTGACAGCAAGTCGCTGTAAAGGACGAATAAAAACACAGACCTAATAACTTCAATCCTTTTAACATTCGTGTGATGCTCACAAAAAATTTCACTAAAAATCAATATTTAGCATTGATACATATATTAATATTTTAGCATGGCAACACTTTTGGATTATTTCAATGAGGATTTTCTTCATATTAGTTCATAGACTTGAAAATTAGTTGATAACCTTATGCAAAATGTACAGGCTTGTCGCAAAACTGCGTAAAATTGATTCCTATTAAGATCATGTTTTTAATAGAATCCCATCGGTTGTTCTGGAATATTCCTTTTAAAGCCACGGTATACCTACAAAAAATGGCCAGAAAATTACCTGGAATGGAGTGCCTAAGACATATAGGTGGTGAGGCAGATATTAGACAAGATTAAATCTGAGCAAGGTAAAAAGATAAAGAACAACATTTATAGACCGCACACATCGGCCAAGGCTCTCAGATGTGGTTTACACTGAATGTTTATGGTAGTTTTCTTTAACGCAGATACAATACATTCAACACTCGCATATCAGCCGTCAAAGATGATATCAAGCATCTACCCATTTTGTAGATGGGTTTACTCCAGCAATCGGGGATACATAACTTGCTGAGGATTGTCGCAGCGGAAAAGTCGACTAAGTGGAGAAGTTGATGCATGAATGGATTTGGCTACATTAAGTGGAAACATTAATGCATGAATGGATTGAATAACATCGAGTGGAGAAGTTGATGTATGAATGGATCGGGCTACATTAAGTGGAAACATTAATGCATGAATGGATTGAATAACATCAAGTGGAGAAGTTGATGCATGAATGGATTGGGCTACATTAAGTGAAACATTAATGCATGAATGGATTGAATAACATCGTGTGGAGAAGTTGATGTATGAATGGATTGGGCTACATTAAGTGGAAACATTAATGCATGAATGGATTGAATAACATCGAGTGGAGGGGTTAATTTGTTAAAGAACTGAGTTACATCAAGTGGAGTCTGATTGCAACATTGAGATCATACTTACGAATAAAAGTCATGTTCCGCGTTATGCTGTCGGCCACATTGTACCGTGACTTTGACAGTTGTGACCTTTAGTTGAGCGAGGTAGTGGAAAGTCAAGGTCATGTTGCTGCCATCTGCCAAGTTTGCCAAATTATGTTCATACACAAGAAACGCAATAGGGATGGGGACGTTTAGCAGTGAAATCATAGACAAAATCAACACTGTTTGTTTGCGACAGCATAATGGATAATTGTTTCATGCCATGCAAGTTTTCTTTCCCCTTCACACCTGAGGAAAATGCCTCGGCAAAACTCATAAAATTAGATAAATAAGTGGCAAAGTTGATGAGTGGCTAGAAGTTGAATTAGTGAAACCATCGCTTTAATTGTAAATAATCATTCTAAAAGACTGCGCTAGTGACTTTCACGTGAGATGCACAGTTATTTAGTTAGGAATACCAGGGTTAGAGTACCAAGGTAATCGTTGTGTAGGCCATTCCTGGCTCTTTACAATGATAGTCTATATGGTTAACACGACGAATGGTTAGTGTCAGTTATAAGGGATGGTGGGGGGGGGGACACCCATGGTGTCTGGGCGGACTGTGGAGGAGTCCCTGATTATCACACTTTACGCCAAGATTTCATGAAACATATCAATTTCAAATATCTTCTAAATTATCTTTTAGCTAAAAGAAATTGTATACCAGTATTGATATTAAAGAATACATCAACAATTTTAATTTTAAATGACATATATTACACAGTTTTAATAAAAAACATGAAAAACATTTTGAACTTGTAAATGATTTTTTTTGCATTAGGGTGATGATTAGATATCACTGCGTATGTAGATGAGAGGGGTGAATCCTAGTGGTGGTTAAGTGCCGAACCTTTGCAGAAGATGCTGAGGGTGATGTAGAGGGGGTGTTTGCTAAAGACGCGATCTTTAACCGATGTCAGTTTCGCTTCTTCAGTCTTACGTCGACGTTTCTATTGTTGGAGAAAAGATGGCAAAATATTGAATTAAACGAATGGTTGTATCGATGAATTAATACTCATCTGAGATATCGTAGCCACCCTATAAATAAGTAAGGCAAATGGCATATAGAATGTCCAAGAAGATTGCAATAAATTACAAGAACATAATAACGGCCCTTTACAAAGTCAGCGTATATAAATACGGTGGCAAATACGATGCGACTTACAGAGTTAGACTCATAGGCAATTTACACTAAGATATTTCTTGCGCTTCTATCTGCCAGCAATTTATTGCGCTCCTATCTGCCAGCAATTTATTGCGCTCAGTAAACGGCCTATTAGTTATAAAGCTGGGGGAAATCCCCACAGTGAAACCACCGATTCTGGGCAGACACTTGACCGTCGTCCACTCATGGTACTGTACGTTCGGCATACCAACGCTTCCTAACCACGTGGTACACTCCGCTAAATCTGCGTCAGGTGTTGACATCGTACAGTGTGACGACGCGATAACGCAGAAGTAAACGACAGCTGGTAAATGAGGACATGCCCCGGGGGTTTAACGCGTCCAACGAGCTTTTACGTCACTCACCGATGAGATCTTTTCGCCTTCCTGATCTTCCGGGTCACTGTCGCTCTCGGCTTCTGAAATGGACGACCACCACATGCCAACCAGCCAATGAAATAACGCCACGCCAATCGATGATGGCAGACGCGATTAAGATTCAGAGACAACTTATATTCTGTCGCTGTGACCGGACACAATTCAATATCAAGCGATCAAACTCCTAGCAAACGTGTCCGGAAGTTTTCACCATCGAAAGGTTCAAGTTACGTAATATCCAATGTATTCGAATAATGGATAAAACACAAAAGATACTGCGGTAAATTTAACGTTAAAACCAAGTAGGGTTATTCCGAGGTCCCTGCCATATAAAAATCTTCTGTAATAAAAAAATTTAATTTTCCTATAAATGAAATAAAAATATTGAAACAAAGGGAAAAATTCTGAAACATTCTGCGAAAAAAACGATTTATAATTCGTTCGTTTGACAACATTTTGTTATGATTTAAGCTATAAGCAACTGCGACATTACAAGACAAAACCGTTTGGCTAATTTTTTTTCAGAAACAAAACGGCCTCATATAACAGGATCTCACAAACCATCACAAAATGTGCGATTTCACCTTAAACGGGATCGCATTTAGACATAATTTCTGATCACCTTCAATAGACACGACATTTTTGAATGCCTTTGCGACATCGATGTCTCCTTCGATTGTCACACCGAGGTGCTTATCTGTAAATAAATCCAGTCCACATATGACGTGTAATAAACCAAACATATAAAACTGATAGATTCCAGTTAATGTCTTACATTTTAATACAATAATGATGTTAATAGATAGATTCAAATTTCCATTCCTTACGTATCTACATATATAATATCTGTCTATATTATGTTATATTGTATATAGTGTATATTGTGTTTTACTGCAATAATGTATATTGTGTTACACTGAACTAATGTATATTGTGTTACATTGTATATAGTGTATATTGTGTTCTACTGCAATAATGTATATTGTGTTACACTGCAATAATATATATTGCAGTATATTGTATAATATTAGTGAGCAAGCTGAGATTCAAACATTGTGTAAATCACAGAAGCCACTTTAAAAGGTTACCATTGACTGTGGTCTGGACGATGTCACTGAATGTAGTTATTTCTATCTATTATACTGCAAAAACCACGTGAGTCTGGTCATAGACTGAGATGACCATGGGCCATTCGCGTCACTGGTATGCCAACAAAACACTGGTATGTCAACGCGTCCGATATGTCAACAAAACCCAGCGCCTAAGCATGAAATGAAATATATTTGATAAATGTGTACTTGTCGGCTCAACCGTCAAAAACACGTTGAGCCCTTAGACGATGATTTAGTGACATTGTGAGATAGACATCTGAGAGACAGACGGTGACATCGGCTTCGAAACACAGAGAGGGAATTAAGTCACCCTCTCGCCCTCTCCCCCACTCCGTGTCTGTACCATGTAGCAGATAAGACAAACCGCATGCTTCCTGGTAGGCAGAGGTCTGCATGTAGAGCACGTAGAGCGGGGGTGGCAGATACGACGCCTTCTCGTGGTCCTCGCGCATCTTGTCAAATGGCAGATCTAAGTACTCCTGCACCGGTTTAGTCGTCTGCAACATATCCCAATTGCAAACTGTAAACATAGATCTGTAAACGCATTCCAGAGCGGTCGATTTGTTTTAGATCGGAGAACACTCGAAAAAATGGTGGGTACATCACAAAATTGGGAAGTGCTTTACAAATCGGTGAACAGACGACGGAGTTGTGTGCTCATTACAAATCGGTGAACAGACGACGGAGTTGTGTGCTCAT
>WURV02211443.1:0-10992 GCA_011762755.2 Epimenia babai
TACGCCCGGTACACTACGGGGATATCGATTACTTTGTCGAGAGGTTCCAACTCGACCCGGATTTGATCGAGTTGTTCATCAAGGTAAATGACAAGGACGAGTATGTCCTACCTGTCTACACAGTACAGGGACTGGAGCAGGGGTATTTAATTCGTCAACCTCGCTGGAAGGGTACTCCTGCTCCTCCTCGGCCAGGACAGGCTTGTATGGCGCAGAAAAGCCATCTGTTCCCGCACGCAGCTAAGTGTATGCAGAGCTTTTACCGGCCTGAGCAACCTGTTGATCATGCGCGTCACCTAATCGTGGTCGAGGATCAAATCAGCGCAATTAAGTGCTGCACTCTAGGTTATAATAGTGTAGCGTTGCTTGGAACTTCGGTGAATACTGACAAGCTACGCGAGTGGTCTATCTTAAATCCACAAGAAGTAATCCTTGCCTTGGATCAGGATGCGACTGAAGAGTCGTTCCGGATAGCTCGTAAGTACGGTCTTGGCTTTCCTCGCACTAGAGTGGCGATATTGGACTGTGATCTGAAAGATATGGATTTATGGGATATCCCCGTAGCTCTAGGGGTGGGTAATGGATAAGGGGGACGGGACTACAAACCGAAAGCGATGTATGCTACACTAGATGATATAAGTAGGGGAGGGCCACCGCTCCGGAAGAGTGGTAAATCTACAGTATTGTTATTAACGAGGATATAAGTATGAAACTGATGACTTATCGTAAAGCTCTGGAGTCGACTCCCCAAGAGTTGGCGGCGTCTAAGATAGGCGTAAGGGTGAAACGCGCGAAGAAGCGCGCAGAACTTGAATTAGTGAAGTTAGAAGAGCAGATTGCTGATGCTGAACACGGCATCGCGGGCATTGCCGCAGGAGTTGATATCGACTTTGATGTTCTGATTGATCAATGGGATGGGCTGTCCCTGCTGGAGCGCCAAAAAGAGCAATTCGAGCAGATCATCGCGCAGATGTTCCCTGAGTAATACTGGCTCAAGAAACGCCGAGCAGAGGTAGTATGCCCCTGCTCTTTTAACCTAAAACGAGGATTAAACATGACACATGCACAACGCACAAGTACGAGCACCTGGGTAGCTATCATAGCTGCGTGTTTTCTTGGGATGTTTGCTATTTTATTTGCTGAACCGGCTAAATCTGATACATGGTATGCCCAGGTTTTAATGGGAGATACTATTGGTCCCAAGTCCGGTAACTACGCTTGGGAGGATAATGGTGAATTAGGATTCAGTGGGTCCTTTGGGTATATGTGGAAGCCGTTCTGGAAGAATTTGAGAGTAGTCACAGAAATATCTCACGTATCCCAGGGATGGCATCTAAAGACGTTTGCGGGGCCAGACGCAGAATCATCCAATACCTTTGTCGGAATTGGCTTACGAGCGGAATGGAAGTGATGAAAGAATTTCCGATTAACTATCGTATCAAGCACTCACTGAAGCACGGGAGTATTATCGCTCATACAGACCGTGCCTACATAGGTGGAGGTAAATGGTACGACATCGAAAAGCAAAAGTATGTCGGGGTGCCGTGGGTAAGAGGCACAGACGAACGAATTCAGGAGCATTTGCACCCGCAGAATGCACGACGGTAAAGTGATTATGTCCTGCGTTCAGGACAGAGGCGCGTATGACAAAGTGGAAGCCCACGTTGACGTGTCTGAATTCACACCAATGGCAGCTTATTGGTGGGATTTGGTTCGTACATGGTACACAAAGGACTCTGATGCCCCACGTATAGACCAATCGGCCCTGCGGGATAGAGGCGAACGACACGCCCCGGCAGCGCACAAAGAGACTCTGATGGGATGGTTCGATAAGCTGGAACCGGTGGAATCCCCGACGAATGTCGTACATGACCTATTGGAGGTAAAACGGTTTGCTAAAGGGAACGAACTTAGCGCGGCTATCCAGAACCAAGCCGACGTTAAAGCAGTCCGTGCAGCCCTGGAGGAATACAGCCGTGTCTTAGACGCGGAAGAGCTTGACGATTCGTCGGCTCTGCAATACGCTGCTACTGGTGATCAGCTATTTGATACTATTGGGAGCAGCGCTAAGTGGTTACTCAGTCCTGAGGCGCTAAACGAGTCCACTGATGGTGGGGTACTTCCCGGAGATTTTATCATCGTATTCGGGCGCAAGGAGTCGGCAAAGACTCTGTTTTGTGTCAACTTGACCTGTCATTGGCTGCGCCAAGGAGGGCGAATCCTCTACATTGGTAACGAGGATCGCATCGACAAGATCAAGTGGAGAGTACTGAGTAACCTGAGTAATATGGACAAGGTTCAGATTACAAAATGGCAAGATACTGCGCTGGACAGAGCGCGCAAGAAAGGATTTGATGACCGTTTGGTAATGGTCCATCTCCACCCTGGTACGATTAAAGAGGTAGAAGAGCTTGTAATTGAGCACAAACCTGATATACTAATCGTAGACCAGATCAGAAACATTGGCGGGGGAGGAGACGGTCTGACCTCCCGGATGAATCAGGTAGCTATTGATTTCCGCCAGTTGATTTCGAAGTACTCCCTAGTGGGGGTTGGGGTTACCCAAGCACATGCCGGAGAGCACGGGAAGCCGAAAGTATGGCTGGAGAACGATGATATCGCGGACAGCCGCATCGGCCTCCCCGCACAAGGGGACTTGATTATTGGTATAGGATTTGACAGTGCGATGGCGCACAATAACACCAGGGCGATTAGTCTACCAACCAACAAGATCAGTGGGGTGCATGAAGGGTTTATTTGCCGGATCGACCCGACTCGTAGCAAAGTAAGTACATGAGGGTATGATAATGGCACATAATTTGGAAAACATTATGCGTAAACATAAACAAGACTTGGCAGAGGAACAACGTGAGTTTGCTGCCGAGGCGGCGCGGCAGAATAAGCGTATTACAAGAGTTGGGATTGGGATACTCCTTGCTCTGGTTGGGGCGATTGTATTTTTCTGATTTAACCATTGAGGTGAGATATGACTACCGCGGAAATGACACAAGACTACACAGCTGTACCGGTGTTAAAAGGACCTATTCACCCCCAGATTTTCACAGCAAAGTTGTTGTATGAGCATTTTGGGGGCGAACTTGCAGAGTATGATTGCCAAACGATAATACCCAAAGTACCGAAGACGCTCAAAGACCAAATCGCAGCGCATATCGCACTCTGCGGTGCAAGGAACATTGCTAACCTGCTGCACGGGGATTATCCTCACACAGCAGACGGCCTTATTGAATACAGTTACGGGCTGGGGCTGTATCTGGTACACGACAACCAGCGCCGTCGCAAACCGAAGTGGAAACGGGAGACTAAACAGTGAAGATTGAACAAGCGCGTCAGATTCTTGACACCATCGCTACACGACGGCAGCAGTGGGGTAAGCACTACTCTGTCGCTACTGATCCGGATTACAGCGGAGAAGACGTAATTATGGCGGCTGATATGGTGATGAAAGACACAATGTCAAACGTAGCTGAAACAGCTGAAGGGACCAAAAAGGTGCAGAGACAACTGAATGCGGCCCTCGCCCGCGAAAGTAAGTTGAGGCGGGAAAACGAAGCTTTGCGCCTGATGATTGATGAGTTCGCGCCCCAATTCAGTGTTGATGTACGATTGAAAGAGACCAAAGACCGATTACGCAAAGCGAGCGAGAGGGAGTAGGGGGACGCCGTAAATGACACTACCGAAGTTTCTAAGTGATCTGGATTTTCAAGTTTTTGGGACGGACAACTATATTGTTGTCGACCTGGAGACGGATACGTCACACGGAGACCACGGCAGTGCAGTACACCCGCGTAACAAGTTACTACTGGCATGCTGGCGCTACGGCCCCGGACACCCTAGGTATCGTCCGGGGCTGAACAACAAGCGCAAGATTTGGGGTGGGGAGTACGATATGGCCCCCTTAATTACTGCGATTGAAGAAGCCGACCTCCTCGTGGCCCACCACGCTAAGTACGAATTGATGTGGCTGCACCGGTGCGGGCTTGACTTGTATAACGTGATGGTGTTTGACACCATGATCGCAGAGTATGTACTGCTAGGGAATCTGGCTGCGGGGGACGAGACCATGCCCCGCAAGCGCATCAGTCTGGATATGTGCTGCCGTAGGCGCCACTGGAGGACCAAGGACCCCGCTGTCGACATCCTGATGAAGAATGGGATCAACCCCCGGAATATCCCGGCTACGTGGCTGCAAGGGCGCTGTGAGCAGGATGTAGAGGATACAGAGCGCCTGTACCACAGTCAATACCACGATTTGCTGGTTACCGGCAGGTTGGGGCTACAGTATACCCGTTGCCTTTTGACTCCTGTCTTGGCTCACACCGAGTTTCAAGGTATGAAGCTGGACGGGGAGAGAGTAGAAGAAGAATTTGCAGAGTACAACAAGCAGTTGGTCAAACTTGAGAAGAAGATGAACGCCATGACAGGGGGTATTAACTGGAAATCCTCGGATCAGGTAGCGGAGTTTATTTATGATACTCTTGGGTTTGAGGAGTTGAAAGAGCGTAACGGGCAACCAAAGCGCACCCCACAAAAGACTCGCACACTCAAGAGTGGTGAGGTAAAAATAACGGGAGGCAAGAGGAAGACTGATTCCAAGACTTTGGAGAAATTGAAGGCGAAGACCAAAAAGCAAAAGGACTATATAAAGCTCAAGGCCGAGTTAGGTAAAGTAGCCTTTGCCCTGTCGAAGAATCTGGAATTCTTCATGGGGGTAGTGAAAGAATTGAAGGGTATTTTTCACGCGGAGTTCAACCAGACCAACACAGCAACACACCGGTTATCTTCGAATGGCATTAAGACATTCATCAAAATGTTTGATGCGTTCAAGACCGTCCAATTCCAAAACCTACCGCGAGTGTTCAAGAGGCTGTTTTGTGCCCGAACGAAGGGGTGGTATATGGCTGAAACCGATGGTTGCTACACTGCGGGACACCGCATGCACATGGCTAACGGGCAAGTTACTCCCGTGGAAGCGATTAAACCCGGTGATAAAGTAATCGGGTTTGATGAGAGCGCACGAGGAGTGCGCAAAATGCACGTAGCGGAGGTTGTAGCGACAAAGCGGCGCCGCAGCAAGTGCTATAGAGTACATCTGGAAGACGGGCGTACTGTTACAGTGAGTGCTAACCACCAATTTTTGGGCAGTACAGCGCACAGTAAGGCGCTTGAATGGTTAAATACTCTAGACATAAAGCAGGGAGGAAGAACATGCTATATATCGGCCTTTAGTGACGCGCCGGAAGCAGAGGATTCACAAGACCTCAAAGCGTGGGGGGCATTAGGGGCCATGATAGACTGCGATGGCAGTGTGTCTCATGACAAGTTTCAGATAACACAGAGCATAGCTAATGTAACATGTGACAGAATAGTAGACGTACTGCGGCAGACCGGGCACCCTATTCGCCAGTACAAATTTAAGCAATCCTCTCTCTCTACGGCGCCAGTGGCATCCTACAATATCACGGGTATACCCGCCTTGCTACGAGTTCAGCGGTTTGCTGACTCGATCAAAGTGGCAAAGCGATTCCACGGGTCTTGGTGTGGTAAAGCAATGTCGCGTAATAAGCGAGTGAAAGTATTGGCGGTAGAAGACGCGGGAGAACAGGAAGTATACTCTATAGAGACGACTAGCAAGACTTACATCGTGGAGGGATTGTGTAACCATAACTGTCAACTGGAGTTCCGAGTCGCTGCTCATCTAACCCGCGATCCGCAGGCTAAACTTGATATTGAGTCCGGGCACGATGTACACAGGTTTACCGCCAGCGTCCTATTCCGTGTTGCGGAAGATGAGTTGAAGGAATGGCTAGATGACCCAGATCACCCCGAATTTAAACGAGCCAAGGGATACCGCCAAAATGCCAAACCACATACCTTTAAACCCCTTTACGGAGGGCAGTCTGGAACAGTACGAGAAGTCGCTTATTATGACGCGTTTCGTCAACGGTATTCCCGTATGGCACAAGTGCAGGCCGGATGGGTTACGAACGTCTGTGCTGACCACCGGCTTATCACGGAGTGGGGAATGCGGTATTACTGGCCGTACGCCCGTGTATCTAATTCAGGATACTGTAACTACACGTCGTCGATCTACAATTACCCGATCCAAGCGTTTGCTACTGCTGAAATCATCCCTATAGCCATTGTGTTTTTTTGGCACCGGATCAAGCAAATGGGACTGGAAGATGCTATACTACTTGTAAATACGGTACACGATTCCGTAATTTGCGAGGTAGCACAGCGCGCTGCAGAGCAGTACAAAGAGCTGTCGATTCAGGCGTTTACACATGATGTGTATGCATATCTGGAGAAAGTGTACGACGTGAAATTTGACTTCGTCCCGCTGGGAGTGGGAGTAACGATAGGAGAGCACTGGAGTGAAGGGAAGGAAGAAGCTTTCAATGTTTATTACTCGGGCAAGGTCGAGGAGGTAGCATGAACTGGTACGTTAGCGATTTTGGTAAACTTGTTTTGGCTTTTTTACTTTTCGGGGAAGTGGCGCTTTTAAGTGCATATTTGCTTGACGAAAAGCGTCAATACACACAGGAACCCCCAAAGTATGTTCGAACCTGCTTTCATTCCACACCGCAGCAGCGGATGCGAGAAGTAAATCGATGTGTAAGTAATGCCATTAGCGGGGAAACCCCGTGGCATGTTAAATCTTTGGTCGTTAATCAGTGTTCTGACGCTGTGGTCAAACAATTCTGTCAAGTAACGGAGGTAGATTAGTGAGTAGATGGGGACGCGGGGGATACGCAGGGGCGATATCCCGAGCAAGATCAGGAGGTAGCAGTAGCGGCAGTGAGCGCAATCTGTCCTACAAGGAGCGCATGGATCGCGCTAAATCAGGCAGTGGCGGAGGTCATAAGACCGTCCGAGTCGATCCGACTGCAACCAGCGCCGACTATCATTCGGACTCCGATAGGAGCCGGGACACGGGAGATTGTGGCTAGATGAGTACAACGACAGTACTGGGCTTCGTCCACAAAATTTGGTACAAAGACGGTACCAGTAAGTTCGGCAAATGGTTTGCCTATTCGTTCAAGGTAGAGGATGAGAATGGGGAGGTTGATCCCATGTTCTACCAGTTTGATTTCAATCAGGAGTGTCCTTTCAAGGAAGGGGACTATGTCAAGTTTGACGCTGAACCCGGCAAGAATGACAACGCGATGAAAGTCGTGGAGGGGACCGGAGAGATGCCGGACCCCCCGAAGCGCAAAGCCAAGGCTCAAGGGGGTAACGGGGCCAAGGTGGAAGAGTCTGAGCTGTTCGTCGAGATTGGCGGGTATTACTGCGAATCTGATATCCGGCGCATGTGTTACACGACCGCGCGGGAAGCGGCGATCAAAGCCGTCGATGTACTGCTGGCGCGCGACGCCCTGCCTTCCAGTGTAGCGAAGAGCAAAGCGGGGCAGGCTGACCGATACAAGGAAGCGATGGCGATGATCGACAAGCTGACTGTCCGGTACTTTTGGGACATCACAGGTCCTTGCCGCCTGCTGGAAACAGTAGCTGACGAGGGGGAAGTAGACTTGAGTCCTGACGCTGATCTACCGGACGCTAGTGATCGTGCCGTTGAGAAGCCCTCAGGTCTCAGTGATGACGATGATAGCCCACCACCGGATACCGACGACGAGGAAAGCAGTGAGCCACGTAAGCGATTCTAGCGGCCCTGTAGGCAACGGCAAGTGCTGTGTGGGGGACATCCTGCACAGCACTGAGGACTTCCAGGTAGAAATTGCTATCCTATCCCTGGTTCCTCGTGGCCTCAAGGGGTTGCCCGGCTATGCCATTCGTAATATGCGCACTGGGTTGATCGAACAGGAAGGTAATTCTGAAGGGGATGCGATTCGTGCTTTGTTGGTGAATCAGGACATTATGGACAGAGCCAAAGCTGACCCTTCCCTGCTGACGCCGCAGAGCAAGCCCATGACCTTGGATGAAATGATTGGGCTGAAGGACTACGAAGACGAGGACGCCCCCGCGTGACAGCAATTATCATTGATGCAGACCCGCTAGTGTATCGGGCTGGCTTTGCAGCAGAAAAGTACGCGTACAACTGCGTAGTAATGGAGGGCGGGGAAATGGATTCCCTCGTCTTCGCCCCGAAGCCGAAGAAGACTGCCGGGGATCAGATGAAGGAGTTCTTTGCAAAGAATCCGCAGGTCGAACTGCTTGACAAGGAGAAGATTATCGAACCCGAGTCTATCGATCGCGCCTTACGAGGGGTGAAGAGGACGATGAAAGCTTGCATTGATGATGTCTGTCGCTTGATGCAGAAGACATGGCCCCGCTGGAAGAAGGGGCCTGATGACGTAGTAGTATTACTGACTGGTAAGGGTAACTTTCGGGAAGGGATTGCTACTATCGCGGAGTACAAGGGGAATCGAGACAAAGCACACCGCCCCTATCATTATGATAACATTCGGGAGTATTTGGTGCGGCGGGGGGCTACCGTAGTGAACGGCTATGAAGCAGACGATGAGTGTAGCATCATCGCCCGCGAGTACAACGAGAGAAAGATACAACATGTAGTGTGTACTATCGACAAAGACCTTGATCAAATCCCTGGGATGCACTATGATTATTCAAAGAAGGTGTTGTATGAGGTCACGCCGGACGAAGCCCGGTTTATGTTCTGGAGGCAGTGTCTCTCAGGGGACGGGGTTGACAATATCCCTGGTTGCTTTAAGATAGGGGTAACCAAAGCGGACAAAATGCTGGCCAAGCTGCTTGACAACGTCCCCAATGAAGCGTATCTTTGGGATGCTATTGTTGACATCTACGCCGAAACGATGCAAAAATATCCGGACAAATATCCGGACAACATGACCCCAGCAGAGGCTGCTCTGGAGACAGCAAGGCTGGTGAAGATGCAGGATTACAGAGGACAACTCTGGACGCCCCCCGGACTACCTGATGAGGTATTAGAATGAAACCATGTGAAGCTACAACTTATATGACGTACAGACGGCCTGACGATGAACTCTCCCCGCGAATCGTAGCACGGTACGATAGCCATGAGCTAGTAGGCGCCACAATACAGCAGCGCTGTGAGGGTATAATCTTCGTTCGCGCAGAGGACCTGGGCTGGCTAATTAAATGCCTTCAGAGTATCCGTCCCGAACTAGAGAAGGAGACAACATGAATGAATCAACAACCATCGCCGATGAAGTGTATTCAATCGTGGCTAAGAAAGCCGGTAAAGCAGTTGCTTCTTTAGCGGATAATATGACCTTCGACTTCGATCTTGAGCTTAACGAGCTGGCGCACGTGGAGCTGATCATGCAGCTGGAGGACACGTTTGGCGTGGAGTTCCCCGACGACGACTTCTTTGAGGAAACTGTGACCATTGGTGATGTCATCAAGCATATTGTGCTCTTCGAGCAGCGCCCCACTCACTGCACAGGAACAGACTATGAATCACATTGAAAAATTTGCACAACTGGGAGATAGCACCCAACGAAGTATGCTGCGTGACGTCCCGGAGGACGAGCTGCGTAATGTTCTGGCCTCTGTCGATAACGAAATTGCTTTCCGTGGGGAGCACGAGCGCACAGTAAATGAGGGCGATACAAGCCCCGCGCCACTACCGGAACCTGAAATGGGTCCTTGGATCGTGACTGCCCAAGGAAACCAGTTTAATATTACAGACCCTGTATTTGACATCGAAGACATTGCACATGCCCTGTCCCATACATGTCGCTTCGGGGGACATACCGCATATTTTTATAGTGTAGCCGAGCACAGCATGATGGTAGCCGCTATTTTAGCGGTACAAGGCAGTACAGCGCTAGTAATGGAAGGGCTATTACACGACGGGGTGGAAGCTTATCTGACTGATATACCGTCGCCATTCAAGCAGGTCGTACCCGAGCTGGTAGATGTGCAGAACGCGCTGGATAGAAAGCTTCGTGAGCAGTTTGATTTACCCTTAACGATGACGTCTGAAGTCAGACGGGCAGATCAGATGGCTTTGTTCATCGAAGCAGCAGTCCTGATCCCCGGCGGAGGGGAAGGATGGCCTGATCCACTGGGTGTCCGTGAGGAGGCATTAGCTATGGCTGAAACAAAGTTTGCCGGACTGCTACGGGCGGGTTGCCCGCACGATTCATCTCAAGTCCAAAAAAAGTTCTTGGAAGGCTATACTATGCTCAATAAAGCACATCAGATTGAGGATATTATGAAGCATATGAGAGGGGAACACGATGAAAGCGTATAAAGCACTGCACAGAGATTTGACTTGCAGGGAGTTTCAGTACAAGGAAGGTGAAACCTATGAAGTGGAAGGCAAGCCGATTTTGTGCAGCAATGGATTCCACTTTTGCAACGACCTTGTGCTTACCCTCGCTTACTACCCGGTGAATTACAATATAACTGAAAATTGCTACGCCGAAGTTGAAGTGCTCGGTGAAGTTGAGTTTGAAGAGCCAACGAAGCACAAAGGCGTCACAAACAAAATCAAGATTCTCCGCATCATCCCGAACGACGAAGTTATCGCGATGGTCGACGGGAAACGTAATACCGGTGACTGCAGCAGCGGCCACTGGAACAGTGGTAACGGCAACAGCGGTGACCGCAACAGCGGCCACTGGAACAGTGGTAACGGCAACAGCGGTGACCGCAACAGCGGTTACCGCAACAGCGGTTACTGCAACAGCAGCCACTGGAACAGTGGTAACGGCAACAGCGGTCACCGCAACAGCGGTGACTGGAACAGCGGTTACCGCAACAGCGGCCACTGGAACAGTGGTAACGGCAACAGCGGTTACCGCAACAGCGGTAACTGCAACAGTGGTAACGGCAACAGTGGTAACGGCAACAGCGGTTACCGCAACAGCGGTAACTGCAACAGTGGTAACTGCAACAGCGGTAACTGCAACAGTGGTAACTGGAACGCTTGTGATCGCGAAGCTGGGTTCTTCAATACAAAAGAGCCAGAGACCATCAACGTGTTCAATAAGCCTTGCTCTC
>WURV02211454.1:0-10988 GCA_011762755.2 Epimenia babai
CATAGCCTAACACCATCATTATGTGAAATGGAATGAAATTCTATTTGATTTTTAGCGCCCTCCCAATAACATGTCAAAGACTCCTCACAAATTTGTGGTTACAATGACTAAAAGAAATGCAAATAGTATAAGGAATACGGGGAGTACACGGAATACCGTTCAAAGTCGAACTTTCGGGTGCAATGAGTAGGGTCAAACGAAACGCTTCTGCTAATTATAACCTGTGAAGGTCAATAAGGTGTTGCCTTCATTTTTCGTATTATACGATTAACACGGCAATCCACATCTCTCTTCTATGAAGAATGAAGGGGGCGCGAAAGAATTGCTGTGTCGTATCAATAAAATTGGCGTTTTATTAAGATATAAGAATTCCTGCGTTTCATTGAGAATTTTTCATTAGGTGAAGACATACCGTGTTTTGTAAATTATTGCATTATGAAAAAGTCGTCTTTTATGGAACGTGGCTGAAGTGCTATGTGTAAGACATCCAGACCTCATCTGAGTAATGTCACATTTCGTAAACTGGGCATTCTTAAACGTTGCGCAACATTTCACACAGTAAACCCAGAGTAACCCCACATACATGGCCTCTCCCCACATGCCAGTTGCCCATGGCCACATCTGGGAACAAGAACCAGCGTTGCCCCACAGTCATTACAGACATACTAGTTATTAGGGCGTCTCCTAAACAAACTGACTATAATCATTTCTCACCGCTCGATTATCCTGAATTGACCTAACGTTTCAGCCTACTGCGTACAGCATATATCGGCCACCACGCGTCGTTGTCTTGCCAAATACTATTACTAACAACCAATGACTACTGAATTGCAAAAATACAAAATACCAGATCACGAATGTCCAATCGGGCGCTGCTGATCGCCATTTTCTGTAGCTCTAGCTAGCTACACAATACAGGACCTCGCATACGGAGCTAGTGCATTACGATGGGAGTTCGTTAACATTCCCAAATCTTGGAGAGAAATGTACAGAAAAACCTATACCCGATGGGACTCGAACCCGCTACAGACAACCAGTCACGGGCAAGCCTTCTGTGCATTTATGTATTTAGCACCGTTTTGAAAACCACCGAAAGTCCGTCTATCATGCCACCGATATACACATATCCCTACAATCATGATGGACTATAAATTGATTGGTCGATCTTTACAGTGTTTTCTATAATAACATGTTAATATCCATAGTATCCAGTTATTCAAGAACCACATTAGCTACTCCATTAACGTCATTCCCAACTCTTGGCGGTTACGATATGACCCACCCACGGACGGATGACGAAACTAAGTTAGCCTTGTGCCCGGCGCCTGGCGGTCTATCGATGGTCCACCCTCAACGCAATGGCCGGGTTGAGCGTTGTTTCACTACGCTAATAGCGTCAGCGAAAGAACAACCATACAGATCACTATCTCACTTAAAATTCAACGATTGTTCAATAACAACAAACCAGCCTGCAATGCAGACAGGCGTATAGTTATTATTACGTTTTGACGCTATCTGTGAACGTCCAAATAAAGTATTGAAAATGCACCGAATTATCTGCCCTTGTATTGCCCTACTCAACATCGTGTCTCGGTTGAGCGAGCATGTATTTAAAGTACAAAAGTAACTTGTGACATTCATTTACCGCACTTCGAAGCCGCTTACGCAATCTGCTAAACAGTGATTTACGCCAAGTCCTTGAAGTAACCTCCAGCGCATATTTCTTGTTTGCAGAAATAAATGCATGTCGTCCAGTGCAACAGGGATAAAATATCTAGCCCAATGATACAACAATAACAAAGAAGTGGTTTTGCTCGTGATTCGAAGTCCAACCTCGAAGCTTTCGCAACTCATTCGAACTTGCCGTTTGATGAATACGTCGTGGTCGCTCAAGGTGTACAGAACATGGGCTTCAATTTCTATGTGCCTAATTACATACAATATCAAACTTGTTATCGCGGTTGTTTTGTTATATCGTAATTGTCCCAGGCTATGTTATACCACATGTGTTATGGCCAACAGACCTGAGTTAGACATTTTGGTTTGCCTTCTGGAAAGCCACTCGTGTCTCAACGAAGGTAGGGAAACGCCGTGTGATCACGTGATCTCTGATTATCACAAATATAATAACACATCCTTGTAACTATGGCATAGCTATCTAAATAAGGTACGTCTTCTATAAAATTACCCGGGATAATTTATAGCACGAGAATAGAATGACTCATCAAAATATCATTCAAGCTTCACATTTTATATCAACGAAATTTACAATACAATGGCGTCGCGCAGGTAACAGCTGCTGTATTCACGGACTCGTACAGCGATTATTGTTATCAATTCTATTCAGATTCCATGACATGAGGCGGATTAGACTATTTGCATACACGTTAACATCGATGTGCTATCGAAATTTTATTTCAAATATCGTTATTGTTTCATGAATGGTCAATATAACAAAATAGTTGGAACCTGTATACGTTGATTGCAGCCTGACGCATCGGTAATGTAAACTACACAGCAATAATTAGAGGCACGTCTCCGGGCGTAGCTACATTAAAAGTGACTAAGTGCATGGTAAACACGTAAGTGTTTGTAGTTGACTACAATAAAAACGGAAAATCCGAGGTTTTAGTGCTTCTTCACTAAAGGTAGTAAATGTCAGTCGAACTTATAATAACGAAAATAGTTGGCTTGCGCGGATTCCAACACGCAACCGCTGCATGAAAGCCTGCGCTTCTAACCACCGCGTGAAGACTAACCTATACTAATACACGACGGCCGGTCGTGAAAATGTCGCCTTATTTCAGGAAGTCAGTAGGTCTTGACGTTATTGCAACCATAGAAATTATAGAATGAAGTATATGTGATCCCGAGTAACCGCATCCGAGTATCCAAGCAACTGCCAAGTACACGTGTGTGTGTGTGTGTGTGTGTGTGCGTGCGTGCGTGCGTGCGTGCGTGCGTGCGTGCGTGCGTGCGTGCGTGCGGATCAGCTATAACTTAGCGATCTGCTCTCGTAAGGTGTCGAGATCCATACAAATATCAGCGGACGGCACGCAGAAGTCGCTGCAACAGTCACTGTTTACGGAACACGGCAGCAAGTTCACCCGACACCAGCTCCAACTGCAAGCGCACCGAGAATGTTAATCGTGTAATATCAGCTACTAAACCGTTTATTTTGTTACGATAAACTGCTAAACGACAACACAGCCAATATACCACCATCATATGTATCGTAGTTAGGCTTGCCATGGATTTCTACGATATTATATCGGAATGCGTACATCACATTGAACAACATGTTTTTATGTATAGTTTGAATTCAGAAAGGACATGTGGAATTTACTTTAAATAATGGAGAATTGAATGATATTCTGTAAAGATTTAGCATAGCTTGACGTCTCTATGGTAAAGTTAGGATACATCTTAGGTCTATAGATCAATTTCATAATTATTTATCATTTAAATTCTTGTTCTAACCGTTTATTGATGCGCGACAATCCTTTGCGTGTCCTGGAAGCTGAAAATATAACCAGAAGTGAACGATTGTCTTAAAAGGCAAGAAAAATGTAAAATAATTCAATTAGACATACGTCCTAACATAGCCCTAACGATCACAACATTTAATAGAACTGACGCTCGTCAAAAATAAAGCAAAATACGAGCGTATTCCGGTCTCTATTTAGCCACTTTCTATAGCTCTACACGCTGTGTCTGTCCTTTGTTCATACACCTTTGTCTTCTTCCCGCTCCAGTCGTAGCTTTGATCGTGTCCTTTATTGTCTACTCTATGTGATCTTTCTAGTTACAGCGTGATTTTGGTCGAGTATTTAATCTGTGTGCCATCTCTGCCCACTCATTACACCTGATGAAGTATACTTGATATACGAAAGCTCGTGTTAATCCTTATATAGTTAGTCAACAAAGTGTTACCTGTGTATTTTCGTCCTTACAAAACTAACATACGACAAATGAATTCGCCTCTGTTAGTATAGTTTGAAAAATACCGTTATAAATACCATCGCGTATCGGCAGACATTCAAGCTTCATCTATTCACACGAACCATTCCATGCACCCATAGACCGCCTAAAATGCATATTCCGCGATATTTGATTATTTACAATGAGCTGAGCAGGGAGGGGAAAGAGAAGCGCCATACGGACTATCAAGAGAACATCTGAAACTTAGCCACGCAAGAAAGGATGAGCCACGACATAACCACACAGCTTGGGCTCCCAAGATTCTCACGAGCAGAGGGGATTTAATACATCGAGAATCGTCTGGATTAAATTCTGTCGATCGAAATACTGCGCTACCCGCTCCGAAAAAGCGAATTTTCGGTTTATATACTCGGTCAACGGTAATCAAATACAAACTCAAATATATTCCATAAACATCAATAAACATCACGTATTCATTCCCCGTATTTCTAGAAACTGGACGACGTTAAAAGTCAAAAATATTAATTTCAAAAGTTAAACCAGCGCATGTCCGGTAAGAGCCCCGTTTAACGTTGGTCGCTTTATTTGATCAGCGTTGGAATAATGATTGTCATAATAATAAATAAATACTGTACTGGCCATTGGCCACCTGCAAGAAATGTATTGAATAAAATCTCCGCAAAATCCAGCCAAGTACTAATAACCTATCAATGGTTGTCTTTATAAATACTCGGAGGATAATAAACCGGAGAGAGACCGGTTAGGTTACTTTTAAAGGTAACGTGATATCGTTAGTATCATTATTTTGGATATATATAAAGCCGTGTCCTACTCAACGTAATTATATCTATTGTATGGACACAGGTGTAATGCCATTAGACCTACGTATCGAGCAAACTGATTGTGGCTAATGTTTTTATGAATAAAAATAGCTTTTTGTTTAAGACTATAAGGCTGTTATTATTAGCTTACGATGTGCTGATTTGAGGAGGCTTGCAGTTTCCATGAGTGCGAAACAGGCCGACAGAAGTAATATCATTACAAGACCACGCATGTTCATCTCTCGTGATTACTGCTGATATCTCAATAGAGGATCGTGAGTAAATTTTGTGTGACACTTTAGACGAAGAATTCAGTAGTTGTGGAAATTTATATACAACTTTCATATAAGCAACCTATAAATTGGTAGCCGACGATGCAACTCAGCGTTTCTCTCAATAATTTAAGTCAATTTTTAATCAAATGATATTCATTGACTGCCCAGTATACAATAATATAGTTTAGTCATCCCTAGAATAACACTATTGGCTAGAAGGCCTTACAATAATTTACGGCAGCTGTAGCTTGTATCGTGGTATAGATTATACCATAATAGATTGTCGATAGGTTTAGTGATAGCCGGAAAATTGGAAGCAACATAGATAATGTTCCATGAATCGAAAATTACTGTTCATGTGGGCGCTATTAATTCGTTATGAGAAACCACATCCATTGAGAGTTCTTTGGGTAAATTAAATAATCGAAAGTGGAAGTAGATTCCAAAGAAAAACAACTTTGTATTTGTTACATTAGGTCTTTTACTATTTAGTAAAATTGAAATTTAAAGAATAGCTTGGTTAATGATGAGCAGGTAAATCTACTAAGCCCCACAGATGCTAGACGTTTTGGCGCAGTGAACTAGTACGATCTGCCCGGCGATGTACTGTCATGACACCGGTATATATTCTAACCCTAATCCTCACCCGGATCGTACTAGTTCATTGCGTCGACGTTTTATCTACGGATTTCTTTAGATGCAGACCCGTCAGGCGGTGGCCACTCATACGGGATGAACTTCATTCATTATTTCGATATTTTTATTATTTCGTTTGATGAAGATGGATCTCAAGATGGAGAAATGACAAACTTTTCTGTCATGTTTCAATATACACTAGAGATGCCTTTAGAGGCTAATGAGTTATGGCACTCAATTACTAAATGACTTTAATATTTTCAAAAATTTATTCGGTCCATTAATTAATGATATTAATATCAAATGCTTTGCCACTTAACTCTATTATATATTCTTGTGGTTAATTCACCGTATAACTTGCAAGATCTATATACACTTTTTATACTTAACCATTGTTTATGTCCTTGGTTTTAAATGCTAAAAGACTGTTCACGCATGCCATAATTTGAGATTCTGTCCAAGTCGGTTCTGTTAAGTGGGATGGCGCGAGACGCGATCAATGCCATGACAACAAGGCTTTGAATAACCACACTCAGTGCATATGATAATTTGAATAATGTGTCTTATGTACAAATGAGTGGGGTGACTGTTTTTAATTTCAGCTAGGCCATCTGAAAGAAGTACATGACATATCCAGAATATCGCAAATCAGTCACCAAGCAACCATCTGTTCAACGATGCATGACATAAACAATTCGTTAGCGACAATCCACCGACTCAGAAACCTTCTTGATAGCGCTGAGTTTAGCGACGTTCAACTCATCGTTGGAAATAATAGCTTCCACGCCCATAAACTCATCCTGGGTATGGCCAGCGATGTCTTAAAGGCCATGCTCACCAACCCGCTCTGGCCGGAATTTTATCAAAGTCGAGTCGTTTTGGTAGAAGACGTAACGTGCGTCCAGGTTTTTGGTGATTTTTTAAAGTATCTATACACGGGAATCGTTCATTTGGAACAAGAAAGCGTTTTACCATTGTTAAAGTTAGCCGATAAATATGTTGTTGTTGATCTTAGCTCTGCTTGTGTCCAGTTTATGTTACAAAGCTGCGAAAATGGTACAGGTACTGACTGCATTATAAATTGGTACCAGTACGCGAAACTCAGTGGCTGTGATAGTTTGCTGAATGCGTGTCAATGTTTTATCACGAATAATTTCGATGCCGTCGTAGCTACGGACGATTTTACGGACATGCAATTCGACGTTTTGGTGGAGTTTTTATCGTCTTCCGATCTCGTCGTCTCTAACGAGATGGCCGTATACGCGGCGGCTAAACGCTGGCTTATGACTCAAGAACTGCGGCGTAACTCGAAAGTCTTTCAAGCTTATTTCTCGGACGTCATTTCCAACGTGCGTTTTCCGATGATGAATCTGTCCGGACTGAGACGGCTTCACGATAACGACGACTTCCTGCGACGGATGTCGGCGCAGTGCGACGCGATTAAACACTTGTTTCAAGAAGCGGAAATATACAACAAGCTGCCGAAGCACAACCGACGATTGTCGCTAAGCAACACCGTCGCGGAACGCAAAAAATTCCAGCCGCGAAACTACACGAACGAAAAGTGGAACAGCTTCCTGATCATCGAAGATTTTCGCGATTTCTCTCCGTACTCCGTTCGCCCGATGTTCTTTCTCTCCCCTATCAGCGGATCGGACGCCGACAACGCGGAAAATTGGGAATGGAACGTGGAATTGTACCCGAAAGGCGTCTATTTCGATAGATTAATAATGATAGGCTTGCAGGAGAGTCTGACGTTGCCGGCGTGTTTTCTGAGCACGGTGAGGTTGTCGGTGAAATCGAACTGCGCGGCTCCGAAACACGCGCAAATATCCGTATTGTCGATATCGAGAACTTCGGAAAATGTCGAATTCGTCAAGACGATGAAGAGTAAGACGTGCGTATTCGATAGCGAGAACAAGCAGTATAATATAGACGATATTATACTCTACGATAGCCTCAACGACGAATCCACTGGTGAGCAATATCTCACGGGAAACGGTAGGAATACGTTGAAAATCGCGATTATTATAAAACCCGTTTGCGAAAGCGTGAGTAAGTTTATGCGTAGTTCGGTTCAGTAAATGATTTTATAGATAATAAACGTGTTCCCAATCCAGTAAAGATGTAATTTTATTTATAGCTTACATAGCTTTATGGTTTCATAGATAAAAACTATTATCGTATTATGAAGCCAAGTTTTTTATGCACATCCCGTTGTTAAACCAGATAGGGAAGATATGACTAGATTTATGTATAGCTCAGCTCAGAGGATGATTTTATAAATAAAATTTATTATGCAGTCAAGTTTTTATCGTCTATTTTTCTCCTGTTATAAACAACGGTTTCATATATGGCGCCGGTGGTACGGTGGTCAGAAACGCGGTTTTCATGCGAGATGTAAATTCAAATCTGCGTAGACCTTCAATTTTTCGGTGTAAGTTTTTTTGTTTTTTTTTTATGAAATGAGCACGATTTCCGAATATTGAGACAGATTTCTGAATAAATGAATGAATGAAGTGATTTGTATTGCACTGGGTTATCATGATTTTTATGGGGAAATAATTAGTGGTAGACTGAAATTTACTATATTTCATGGGGAATAATTAGTGAAATTTACTACATTCCATGGGGAGATAATTAGTGGTAGACAAATTTACTACATTTTATGGGGAGATAATTAGTGAAATTTACTACATTTGATGGGGAGATAATTAGTGGTAGACAAATTTACTACATTTTATGGGTACATAAATAGTGGTAGACTGAAATTTACAGCATTTTATGGGCAGATAATAAGTGGTAGACGGAAATTTACAGCATTTTATGGGCAGATAATAAGTGGTAGACGGAAATTTACAGCATTTTATGGGCAGATAATAAATGGTAGACGAAAATTTACAGCATTTGAAATGTAGCAATATTTCATTGGATGCATTATACTCCAAAAACTGTTCAGATGTAATGTAGGTCATAGGGTCGTGAACTTACGAATCATACTCTAATTAGGTCATAGTTTAGTGATGTGAGATTCTTTTTTTCTCTATTCTTATATAACTCCATAACTATCATTATTATTACTACTACTCTTTAATTATACCCCGTTAGAAGAAATGTCGGCGTAGTGAACTAATACGATCCGCCCACCGATGTACCGCCATGATACCTGAGATAGCAGATACGATATCAGTAATCCTAACCCTAATCTTAATGCAGACCGCCCTTGTTCACTGCCCCTAAATTCATTATTATAACTTTAGTAAGTCGTTACAGTATTTATATAGTAATTATCATTAAATGTTCCAAGGGCTGGACATTTCATGATAAAATACTAAATCCATTACTAGACACAATAGTTAATTAATAATTGTATAATGAATACACAAAGTGCTATCATCCATTTTACAATATATATCAAGATAAAAAAAATTGAGGATCATCAACGTAGACAATGTAAAATTATATACAGCCTCAAATTGAAAATTAGATAAAAAAAAATTGAGGATCATCAACATAGACAATGTAAAATTATATACAGCCTCAAATTGAAAATTAGCTAGACCATACATGACGTTAATAGAATTGCCATCGTGTTTTCTGGATACCTGGTTACTGGAGAGAAATACACAGAAAAACTATACCTCTGATGGGACTCGAACCCACAAACTCCAGATAACTGGTATGGTGCTCTGCCAACTAATATCATTCAATACAAGATCATGCAATTATATATCTAACTATCTTACCTAAAGATATGGTGTTCATTATTTCAAAATTACGTTAGGGGGGTAAAGTAGCAAGAGTGATTAATACAGACGGGCATTTTGAATTTTTGCCACTATATTCGGTTCCACCTGCGATTTATGTCAAGAAGTTATAATTGTTGGTATATTTTAATAATAATAATAATAAAGCTTCATTTAGAATGCCGAATTATCCCTTGGTCAATAATGACAAGATGATGTTGACGCCACTTTACAATGTTACGACCTAAAAATATAAACTAATGAAATTATGTGCAATTTGAGGAGTAATGCAATTCCTAGTGGTTGGAATTTTGACCTCTATTATTCGTAAGTATATTTACGCACGCACTATATTTAGAAATATTTTAATCTATATTTAGTATTTTATTCTTAAAAATAATTTCAAAATTCTCACTCGTGATATAGAAGCTTATTACGTTTTTGCGTCTTATTTTGGTTTATGTAATTGTATAATGTATTGTATTCGTATATTGCCGCTGTTTTATAATAATATATTTTTAATGTAGTCATTTTTATCATAATAACATACCATTTGTAAGTTAATATACGTAATATATTTCTGCAATTGTACTGTGTAACCATGAGGGTGGGTAGCCGTGTTAGTCTAGTTAATAGAAAGTATATAGAAAAAGGGCAGCACCTTTTATATAGACTAACTGGTTTATTGATCACAAACTTTCGCATAAGCACTATGCTTCATCAGGTGATCACCAGTGTATGTAATCATTTGTATTACCAATATGTTTTATTGGGTAACTTGACATTCCTAATGATCAATGGGGACAGGAGTGAAACAATATAAAAGGTAAAAAAAGGTAAAGGCGAGGTTTTGGCGCTACTTTATAATTAAAAGTCAGTCGCACGTACAACATTGCCCCGTTACATCCCTAAGATAATTTTCTAATAAACCATTCCACGACAAATCTTTCTCAATATTCATGCACGAAAATCTGGCTCATTTCCTATTGTGGAAGGCGCGGGAAAAAATCGCTGGTTTGGGCTGGTTCAAACACGCAACTTATGTCAGTCTATAGTCAGTTTCATGACATAAAAACATGAGGTGAACTTGGAAATTTGTACCATTGTATATTCTAGCTTTAGTCAAACTCAAATTGGGGGAAGACAATAAATGTCTTTGTCTGGTGTTGCCAAATTTTTACTGTTTTGTGTTCAGCTCAATTTATGTCCATTTCCTTGGACTTGTGACTCCCTATGCTGCACATGGATTTTGAAATCATTATCATTGAGCTATTATTAGGCATGAATTACATAATTTAGTGCCATCGTGTAGTAAAATCTAACAGGTATTGCTACCATCACTGGTGTCACGAGAAAAGAGTAACACGACTGTCCCAATTTAGCTGGAGAGAAATGCACAGGAAAAAACCTACACCCCATCATGGGTCTAGGTTTCCTGTGCATTTCTCTCTAGCTATTTATAGAACCAGATTGGCTATCCTAATTACCATGTCCCAATTTAGTCACGCCATTAAGTTTGCATTATCGATCTAAATGAATATGGTTGAATATTGTTTTGAATTAAAATA
>WURV02211465.1:0-10988 GCA_011762755.2 Epimenia babai
TGCACCTCCCACACAGTCCATGTGCACCTCCCACACAGTCCATGTGCACCTCCCACACAGTCCATGTGCACCTCCCATACAGTCCATGTGCACCTCCCATACAGTCCACCTTGCGTAGAACATTGGTGTGAATGATGTGTAAATGACACACTAGTGACTACACATAAAACAAAATTAACCAAATCACCGGGTAGATACCATTATAGCCTTTCCTGTGACCTGCCAGAATCACAATTTTATTCCTGTCATAGGCTCTTGATCTGGGGGCTGCTACAAAATAAAATCGCTCCCGATATAGCCTCAGTCTGATAACAACGGGGAGACCTATGAAACCGACACATCTGCGATATTAGCACTAGCCCTAACCATAACCTTCAAGTCGACCCTTATCATTGACAGCCGCGATGTCATATCAAACCGCAATTCGCACAACCACGACATTAACGTTGCCTTGGGGACCATCGAAGAGATAAAGCAGAGCCGATTACGCAAAATTGACGGATACGAAGTACGGAACTATGTCGACACTGGATTTGGACTTTATTAATGTGTTGTAGCATGTTGTGATGGTCAACCCTGTGATAATCCGCATAGGCTATTACGGGAAATGTAAAAGGAAAATCCGAGAGGGAATCCCCTAGTTAATAACAATTGGGGCTATAACGAGAGAGGCTATAATGGGGAGTCCTCAAATCACCCGCGCTTTGCTGCTGGTCACAATATTTTGCAAGACGATGGCGATTAATGTTGACTGATTCAATTATTTAGTTATTTGAGCAAAATTATACAAAATTATGCCTTGTATTACTTAATAGAAAATTCTATCATTGAAAATTATATTTTTAAAAACCAATTCTAAATTCGCCATTCCTTTTTTCCTTTTTAACATAGATGATGTATTTAAGTTAAAGGCCTTGGAATCTTACTCGACTCAATTCTACTCATAAATACCGCGTTTCTATCGTCAGTTTTTACAGGAAAAGTATTGGCAATACGTGAAAATGCGCACACAAAATACGTCATTCACGACACTAAACGGCGAGCTAAGTATATCTGCAAAACCGTGGGACAAACCCACCCACAAAACATACAGGATTACAGCTTTATTTTGGATGAACTGCAAGCTAAATGTCAACATATTTTATTACATTAGAATTATCAGATAAATGTAAACTTAGACAACAATATATGACATTAAAATGATTCAAAAAGTTTATTACTATGTCCTACTGAAGAACTACTGTTCGTGAAATTACCAAGCTCATGTAGTTTAAGTTTTAGTAAAATTTATGGTTATGGCGGTCTAACTCCAAAAGCCGGGGGGGGGGGGGAAGGTTGATAACAAACCCACCCACCCACAAAACATGTGAATGTTAATTGAGTTTGATATTTTATATATATTAAATTTTTTAGTTTTAATATATATCTAATAGTATCAAGTAAAATCACACAAAAACCTTGATAACAAAATATCATACCACATTTTATTACATTTCCACATGGTATTTTTCAATTGTCCAATATACTAGACGTCTGATTGGATAATAAGATCAGGTGGCTCAGCGGCATATGAGGTCACCAATCTATCGGTTCCACAAACATTTTCTGATCACTCTCGACATCTGAAAATCATCCAATAATTTTGTCAACATACAAAAGTGAAGAACATGAAATACAGTGAACGATACAACTAAGTGTTATGTCATCACCAGGTCTGGAGGTCAAAGGTGAACAAATCGTAACCAAATAAAAACCGACTGTGGTCATCATATACAACGAATGAAAATTAAATAACTGAAATTTGATTGATTAATGTGCACTTATTAGCAGAGCTGTCAAACACACCTTACATGAAACAATAGCCTAATGGTCTAAGACTATAGTGTAATTACTTGAATTATATAAAATTCACACCTTACAGTATACAGGTAATAACACCTAACAGTATACAGGTAATACAGATCAATGTCAGATGTAATTATGTACATTTAAAGTGAGCATGAAATAGATAAGAATGTTGAATAATACAGTGGGAAGAAGAAAAAATATCGAAAAAGAGACATATGTCATACGGTATGTCATATGTAGAGAAAGTCACCATAAATATGAAAAATTAGTAAAAACAGTAAGAGGCTATCTACCTCTTAGTGTTGGCTCCCGGCATATTTTAATAAAGTACTGCTGAACTATTTAGTGAAAGCTATTCTAAATAAGTGTTTTTGAGATGGCTTTTAAATTGACATATATATGTATATATATATATATATATATTCGTAAACCGATGTATTTGTATTCAAGATGATCTCTGAAAATGAAGAAAGCTTTATTTGTGCCTAGTGAATTTACAATTAACAATTTTTATGATTTTTACTAATTACAGCGACTGATAGAGCACAGAGACATTAGCAATGAGGGTGACAAGATATGGGAGACATTTCAAAAAATGCTGTTAGTGCCGTTAATAAATCAGTGAAAACTACCCACGCTCGATGTCAACGCGACACTTTGTGCTTTGGAGAAAAGTGTAGCCAAGTCACTGAACGGCGTTTTGTGATTCAAGCCTTGCGTAACAATACGTTCAATAGTGTTGTAAAATCGAAAATTTAATTAATTCAATATGCTACGAGGTGAAACCCTCGAGAAATTGCGTAGTTTTGATATATAAAACGGCACTATGCGTAGACTTGTTTAGGAATGAACAAATTGTTGTCAATCTTATGAATTTTAAAATGTCAGTCATGCATTCAGAATATGTTGAACACATGTCTGCATTAATATGCTTTATATATTAGCAAACATCGGACCAAAGTCGAGACATTTTATTGCACATGTGCTATGTCATGGTAGCTACACATACCTTCATAGATACGTAATTGTGTGTTATGTATACTATTAGGTGAGAGATATTAGCTGGAGAAAACGTTATAATTTCCAATATCACCAATATAAGATTTTTGATTTGGTCACCCTGTATTTATGACCAAATTCCTAATGAAATAATATTTTTTACCTTCCCTCTTTAGGCAATCTCGTACAATCCAGAACATTATAATTATATCTATTAGAAATGGACCATCTATTGCATGGAATACTTCCTTATGGGTAGAAATTTCACGAAAAATATCGTAGACATGGTTAATTACTAACATTGCCAGTGTATCAGTGTGTCAATTGAACTTGCGACTCCTGATGCACAGCATTTGCTAAATATCTGATGTGTCGCTAGTGAAGCACTAGTATTTAATTGAAACAATTGAAAAATTGAACTATTATTAGTTCAATTTAACCAAAATCGACAGAAATAATGACGATTATGAAGACTTTGGTATTGGTGTTGTTAGTATGTAGGAAATTAATCACTCGGGGCTATACAATAATTGGAGACTTTGGTATTGGTGTTGTTAGTATGTAGAAAATTAATCACTCGGGGATATACAATAATTGAAGACTTTGGTATTGGTGTTGTTAGTATGTAGAAAATTAATCACTCGGGGCTATACAATAATTGAAGACGTTAGTATTGGTGTTGTTAGTATGTAGAAAATTAATCACTCGGGGTTATACAATAATGGGTGTAATCATTATAATACTAGTGGAAGAGGAGACTCGGTTTGATAGCTTAAAAAGCAACAATCTAATGCAGTCCCCCGTTACGAACGAGGGCATCGCCATTTTAAAGAGCAATATGTTACCTCTATAGTTCACATCTGATGATACTGTAGTTAAAACCCTTCTACTATCCTTCAAGGACAGTGTTTGGTTCAGCCAATGGACATATTATGGGACCATACACCGGGGTTTCCCCCGAATTGTCTCGATGCCTTGTTCAGTGGCATATTCCCAAGTACTGGGTAGATTAATACCAAAAGTCATATTCAAAATGTGTTCGGAAAGAGAACATGCATAATCCCACTGTATTTATACTTTCCCGAATTAAATGTATAATATTGCAATGGTATACATTCATTTTAGGTCACTAGACAAAAAGCAATGGGTGTCTCAAAAAGTTGGCTTTCAACCTTCATAATTCAAAAGCATGAGTACTGAAACATTATATAAACAGAAGATCAAAGTTGAGACCACCAATTAGGGTGGTTTAAAAGATTCAGAATCATTTTTCGTACCATGATGGACGGAGAGAGTTGGATCAGATGAGGGTTTTGGCAGCGGTGGCTCGGGTGACATGCAGGTGGCTGGGTCAGTGATGTCCATGACTGGGCGGAGCACAGTGTGCGTCACACTAACGTCACATGTCTCATTACCTATGGATGCCACGAATGGCGATGCTCTGTAGAATAATCGCAGCCTCAGTATACTTATTTTAATAGCAATAAGACCACTCACATACCAGGAACATAATATAAGATATAATTTTTATAACATACTGTACACATCATTCAATGGACAATTTTCATAGACTATTAATTTTGTCAGTCACTGAATAGTGAATTTATTCATTAACGCATTTTCAAATACAATTTATTCCATGTCAAGCTGAAGATGCTGGAACGCATAGTGGCCGTGTAATGAATGAATAAGGTGGAATAGCCACGTTAGTCTATACAAATAAATAACAAGGAATAGAAAGTAGCACCTTTTAAGACTAACAAAAATTTATTGAAACACGAGCTTTTGCGCAGACACATGCTTCATCGGTGAATTCTTAATAGGTGCTACTTTTATTTCTTGTATTTTCATGTAATGAATGAATGTATTATATTAAATTTCTGTGTTTACTTTTTGTAGTGTTAAGCTACTGTTTGAAGTTTTTACTGTATGAAGTGTTTACCGTTTGAAGTGTTTACCATTTGAAGTGTTTACCATTTGCAGTGTTAACTGTCTGAAGTGTTTACTGTTTAGAGTGTTTACCATCTTAAGTCTTAACTGTTTGAAGTGTTTACTGTTTGAAGTGTTTACCATTTGAAATGTTTACCATTTGAAGTGTTTACTATTGGGAGCGTTCACTGTTTGAAGTGTTTACCATTTGAAGTGTTTAGCATTTGAAGTGTTAACTGTTTGAAGTGTTTACTATTTGGAGTGTTCACTGTTTTAAGTGTTTACTGTTTGAAGTGTTTACTGTTTGAAGTGTTTACTGTTTGAAGTGTTCACTGTTTGAAGTGTTCACTGTTTGAAGTTTTTACCGTTTGAAGTGTTTACCGTTTGAAGTGTTTACCGTTTGAAGTGTTTACCGTTTGAAGTGTTCACTGTTTGAAGTGTTCACTGTTTGGAGTGTTCACTGTTTGAAGTGTTCACTGTTAGAAGTGTTTACCGTTTGAAGTGTTCACTGTTTGAAGTGTTTACTATTTGGAGTGTTAACTGTATAAAGTGTTGACCGTTTAAAGTGTCTACTGTAGATTCTCTACTGACTCGGCATTGAGCGACTTTCTGCGTTTGTACAGATTGACTTCGTCAGACAGCCTGTCACTGTTGCGTTTCCTCTGCCCACCAAGATTCACTTTACTGCTATATTGACTGCTCGGGATCACTTTAAACATTTTCCGCTCAAGCACACAGAGTTTCTTCATGACTGAAATTGCGTGTAACGGAACTCTCATGATTTTTAATGGTGAACAGATATTTATATATAATTAGGTAAATTTATTTGACACATCCATGACTGATATAGTGTAAGATAAGTCACTCCATTGCTATCCTAATACCCTCAATGAAGAATTGAACACTTTGTTACCATGATATTAAATTTCTGGTGGATGAAAATATTGATATATCTTTTATAAGAAGATATATCCATACACTATGTAATCTATAATATCTAAACAGCCGTACTGTCTACCTTATCACTTCCTGTCAATACAGTGAAACCTGTATTAAGCGACCGCCCGCGGGACCGGCGTAAAAAGGTCGTTTAAGACAGGTGGTCGCTTAATACAGTGAGTGTACTTATATACCGAAAACGTTCGGGACCGCCGAAAGGCGGTTGCTTAAGACGAGTGGTCGCCGTATACAAGTGGTCGTCAGAGCAGGTTTTACTGTACGTATAAATTTAAGAAAGTATTAACCGACATATAAGCCCTATGGGATTTATTTCTTATAGATGATTTTCACCTGGCTTTCCTTTTAGTAACCCTACACGGATGATGCATCAGTAAAAGTAGCACCAAACTATAGCCCCGTTAGCATTAAAAAAATTTTATCTCAATGTCTCGATTGCATATTCTTTTTTCTTCTGTTTTCCTTATTTTTTCTCATACCCTAATAAGAAAAATCTAAATTTTGATGCATCTTACTTATCGAAAGTTCTCTGTTTCATGTTTAGTCATCTGATAGTCATATAACTCTAGACATCTATGTATATTATATAATATTGGGTTCTATGTTTTATTGTTGTAAATATTATAATAGTGGTAGTTATAGAGTGACCATCAGGCTTGTATATATAGTTAGGTTGCCTTAATGAAAGTCACTGTAATTGATTATTATTAATAATAATAAATGTCTGGCATTATTACTGAAGCATCTTCGATTCATTAATAAATGCCCAGTTTGGAAACCTTCAAGTCCAAAATGTTGACTGGTATTCATTACACTAAAATTTCTGCTCATGCCGATGCAAATAGTGCAGTGGTTAGTAGAGCGGGTTTTTTTTGTAAGAAATTACGAGTTGAACCTGCGCAAAGCGAATATTTTTACCCCGCTTATTCCACAGTATAGAATTCACCAGGTTTTTCGTGCTTGTACATCGAAAAAGATCCTTGTCGAAATGACGTGTTGTAAATTTAATAAACGTGACAATAACGAGAATAACGCGATCATTGTTGTCAGTGTGCCTGACATAGGTAAAGTGGCAAAAGCCTTTTTTCTTTTTGTGTATGTAGATCTCAACATTGTACAATGGTTTCACACGTTACAATAGAATAGCCTCTTCCTTTTACACACTATTTTTTTTTTCTAGTGAGGAGAAATTTGAATCAGAGAGATGCATTTCGGATTTTGAAGTGTGTCCTACCGTGACTTAATGTAGCATATTTTGTTGAGCGTCACCATTGTTCGGAGTGCGGGTTGAAGTACATTTATGGATTTTATAATAGAGCATATAATTGGCTCTGGTAAATGCTGGACAATGAACACGTATTGATTGTATTATCAGGTGTACTGGGCAGGTGTATCGGTGACATTGTCAGGTGTTCTTGGCATGTGTATTGATTGCACTCATTACACCTATTGTTCGGTCGAAGAAGTCCTCTTCTCTGTCTCCAGTGTCTTCTACGTCTCGATTTATTTTGTGCAACATTTATAAACCGCGAGTATCAGCCAAGGCGGTCTGATAAAGCTTATAATGTTTTATGGCAGCTATGTTCTATGCATATACATACCTTCAACACACGCAGTAAGTTGGCGCGACCTGCGTGTTGTAAGAATATCAAAAAAAATATGTTCTTTCTGTGAAATACATGAAGAAATAGTTGTTCAAAAGGAAGCGGAAAGTAGAAATATGTACACCAAATATCACCAAATAGAACTTAGTTTCTGATATCCCACCACTGCCCTGTGACTACAAAAGCTGTTGGGAGTTGAGATTTTTTCGATTCAATACGACGATTATTTTTGTTTGTTCTATGGAGTATAGATACGATAATAAATATTTATGTGTCATTTTATACCCCATTTGCAAGCATTCAATGAAAACGAAATAATTTGGCTAACGAGGAATACTTCGTTTTCAGAGATAGCGGTCGCTGGAGTTCTCTCCCTCTGCTGTCGCGGCTAGAAAGCCTCTACTTATTCGGGCTGTTGCCCTTGGAAACATACAATCTCATCATCCATGACCGGCTACGTGCGACGAAAGGGTACCCGTTCTTACCACTGTTGTTGACGTCGGCATATTGCGCAGCAGGGATGGTCTATTGCTGGGTAAGGCTCGCTCGTTTCACCCTGGCACCGCGCCAAGCCAAGAAACCAAAGAGATAGCACGGCGTTAATATAACGCGTTTAAATGCAGAGGGGTTCATGTATAACAGGGGGAAGACACCAAGATATCTCGCCTCAGCGAGGTTCAAACACCCGACTTCCAGTGTTTTTTTTCTAGTATATCTGCCTCTCCTATTCTGTAGTGTAATTCTCAGATCACTAGATCAGTTATTTGAAGGTATTGTACCGGAAATAGGTAATATAGCTAAAAAATAGCCAAGATAGCTTAGTTAGTAGAGCACAGATACAATAGTATAAGATAGCTCAGTAGAGCACGTATACAATACTTTAAGATAGCTTACTTAGTAGAGCACAGATACAATAGTATAAGATAGCTCAGTAGAGCACGGATACTATAGTATAAGATAGCTTAGTAGAGCACGGATACAATAGTATAAGATAGCTTAGTAGAGCACGGATACAATAGTATAAGATAGCTTAGTAGAGCACGGATACAATACTTTAAGATAGCTTACTTAGTAGAGCACAGATACAATAGTATAAGATAGCTCAGTAGAGCACGGATACAATAGTATAAGATAGCTCAGTAGAGCACGGATACTATATTGTGGGAATAGCAAGGGCAATTAGGGTAGTGGTTATATCGTTATATATTCTTGAAGCCATAATACCGTGGATCAATTCCCGCTGGCGTTTGTCGGGCAAAATTGCCTTAAATCCCGCCTTTTTATGGGGGAGGGGGTGGTCTACTTTGCCCTCGCCGTGGGGTAGTGTAACGGTTCTTCACTCTGCAGTCTCGTCGTCTCATAAATGGTCGACTATCACAGATTTAAAAGCGCGCGACGGATGAAGGCTCTCCTGTTGTCTTGTGGAATCTTTTGTGTATGGGCAAAGGTAAAGACTCGGTGGCTTTTCACTGCAGTTTTTCCCCACCCCTTAGAGCTTACGCTTATCCTTTTATCGCGATAATCACATCGGCCACCCTCCTAAAAAATTTAAGGTGTGCCATTGCTTATCGCAATTATAAACCGCTTGTGCACCTTGTCAGATAACGGTTTACAACCGGTCATTAGGGAAAGTACTCTATAGAAGATGCCATTACGGCTTTCACAAATGTGCATTCCCAGTGTATATTAATTCGTGTTTCCACAAATAAATTAAACTACTGCTTATAGACTTGCCCATATTAATGTTTTCTTGTTATCGAGAAAGTTTAAAAGAGTGATGGAAATGGTTAAAACCTTTTATGAAAGCGTAGTGCCAATTCTTCACGGATACACATTTTTCGACTCCAATATATGCAATCATAAGTGTACTCAAGGAATATCTCTACGGACAGTCCATTGTTCAAACCACACAACGCAAGTCCGACCGTAACTAAAAAAAACACTACTAAAATTCAAACTACGTTGTATTCAAATGAATCAAAGGGCATTGTGATGATTGGGGACATCCTATAGCGCCAGTAACACTAACTGTTAATCAAAATGAAAATTATATTTGGGAAAATTATATTTGTCAACAACTGATCACCAGGCACTAAGCATTTAATAGCGGGATCAGTTACGTGGTTAATCCCGTTGAGTCGACGTTACTGTTAGTCTCAAAATCTTTAAAAGTTTTAAGTATTTCCTCTTCGTTTTTATGGGGTGATGGAGGTCTTTTGGTCTGGATTAACACATCTTCATCTAGACGCCATCTATTTATATAAGCCCTTAGATTATCAAACAAAAAAATATATCACACGAGATTTGCAATAATTTATGCATAAATTTTACGGAGATTGCATATATACTTAAATTTTTGGCAGATAGCATATCTACTTGAAATTTTAGATGTGCACATCCCTGATATTTCTAATCTCCTGTAACGCAATATAAAGAGACGAGATTGATAAAATAAATGGACAGATTGCTGAGTTGTGCTCAAGAAAGTCCGAGTAACATAGTCTGTCTTCAGATATATCATAAGAATTATAATGTTTTCACTCCGTGTAATCAATTATATAAGCTCCCAAAACAGACTGTAACTCGGCGTCTGTTTTGCTGTTATTTTATTATTATTGTTTAACTATTACCATCACCTTACCCTAACGTTTACGCTCACCCTCAGCCTCACCCTAATCAGTCGCGATCAACGTCGTCATCGTCGCCATCATCGCTATCGCCATCGGCATAATCATCATCACCGTGGTTGTCTTGCTCATCTCCATTGTCATCGCCACCAACACCATTATTCTCATCGCTATTATTATTTTTTCGTGATCACTGCCACCGCCTCCGCCGAGGTGAACAACGCCACGATTTTCTTCGTGCGCTTCACCGATTTTCCGCCATACTTCAGGAAACCAACTATTTTGAAAGAGCTGTGTAATGGGCACCAAAATCTAAAATACCCTTTTTGTATCTCAATAAATGGTTATGTTTTCTCCCTCGAAGATTGGTTCGGTAGAATCTCCGACACAGTATTTGGTATATGTAATGCTAAAAATACATGCATGCCCTATAGAAGAGACTACAATTCGATAATCCATATCCACAATCGACAATAAAAACCCGCCCGATGTCTCGTTAAACTATCGAGTCTGGTTTTATGCGTCACTAAGGGCTATAATTATAAAACATAGTTCCCGCTCTGGGTAACGCCATCGGGGCATTTAAATATCCACAAAAGCAAAGAAAACGAACATTGTCCACTTTTTATTACCACTTTAGCGTGATAATCGAGAGAAACGATGCGCAAGAAGCACTGACCATTCCTCGCGAGGCCTTTTCCATCGTTATTATATTTTTGCGATATTAATATATATTTAAGAGAATAGTTTTACTTAATTTTCCTCCCAAGTACGGTGTTTAGGTAGAATTTGCTACACAGCATTTGGACAAAAACGTTAATGCTGTGGTTAACACATTGGAGAAAGAGTATTACATGGATGTGAAAATTTATTCCGTACATTATAACTATGATCGGTGCGGGTAAAGTGAATAAAATGTGGGCGACGGAGAGAGGTAAAAGCGACATGATGCTCGTCTTGGCGGCTTTGTAGGTTGAGCTGGCGGCGCCGGAGGTTTCGTTCTGGGTGATCGACAAGTGTTTCT
>WURV02211476.1:0-10987 GCA_011762755.2 Epimenia babai
ATATGCACACACATCTATATATGCAGAGTGGGTCAAAATAAACCAAGCCGCACTTTATATTTAGTCACAAGAATGTGGAGTGATGTTGGTAAATCAGACTGCATTTTTTTCCAGATTGGTTGTCCCAATATAGAGTTATGACCAACTGTATACCTTGGCTTGGTTTATATTGGCCACCCTGTACATATATAAAATAGGCTCCATATAATTTCCACAGTAGAATCACCACGGAAAACAGCACAATATTCAAGATTTCTTATTATACACTATGTTCAGTATTACAATAAGAGATATAATCTATATCTTCGTTTAGTACCGCTGGACTAGCACAGGCTAATTTATGTATGTTTACATAAGTAAACATCACAATTATTTATTCCTATAGTATTTGGCAGACTCCCTAACCCAAGTCCAATAATTAGAATCTGTGTAGATAAATAATACCAAAATAATGAGTCAGTCAGTATTTTTAACCATCATATATTATATACTGACAGCTCGTTGATGTTCCCAACCTAAAGCCTGTACTAGCCAAGGAGGAGGGAGGATTGTTGGTCGTTTTGACTCCGATTAGCAATGGGACTCGAAATTTGCGTGTTTTGTGATAGCCCTAATAATACAAAAACCACAATCACTGTATATTTTGCTACCAAATCGCAATTATAAAAATGGCCAGTCACTTAGAATATAATTTGTGAATATCTAGTCATTGTTTCATGAATATGTATATTTGATAAAAAGAACAGTGCCTTAGTTAACATGAAGTGTAACTTATTAAATTTGTTATTTTTAGTTTGGTTGCATATATTAAGCATATTGTTTTATTAATTGTTGTTTTCTTTGAATATCACACAGAAGCCAGCGTAAATTTATATTTTACTGTAAACCAGTTATTAATTAATGTAATCTTGTTGTGATATTCACCTGATAACCCCATTACACCGACCCCATTGATCAAATGTAACAAGTGTGTAAAAATAGGTCCCCATATTTGAGCTATTATTGCTTCTTGACAAGATAGCATGTGATCAACATAATGAACGAACTAGTCTCAGTTATGATGATAGGGAAAATACCATCGTGAAAATCACATCGTCTGGACACACAATTGACCTTTGTCCATTAAGGCCACTGGTTTCGAATTCCGACAGCTTAGATATCTCGCTCATCACGTTAAATCTGTCATAACTGATGATTATTTATAATGAGATGATAGAGCGGAGAGGTTAGTGCCATAAGGACCGTCTATCTGAGCATTCAAAACATAGCCACAAGAGAGAGAAGACCTTACATAACCTAACTGCAAGACTTACCCAGTCTTTCATAGGCAGTGATGTTAATAGGTCCCATCAGAGGTATAGGTTTTTTTCTGTGCATTCCTTTCCTTTCATAGACAGATGATATTTAAGACACTTTATGCTCAAAAATGCTACACTGTATCGTATTTAAACTGGGAATTGATCTAGGATGAATTTTAATGATCCAACCACTACACCACCTGCCCCCACAAAGTTACCATAGTTTAATATTAATATCCATGTCCCACTTTTTGGCCTCCATCCACATGCACCCATTTGTAATAATCATTATAGAACTCTTTTAACTCAAATTATCATTCAATACAAAAACTCGCGGCTTTCCATAGCAATAGACGGAGTGAATTTCAAGGTCTTTTTTCGAGTTGTAAAGTTTGTCACATCGAGGACATGCAAGCGATTGTGTCCCTTGGATGTGTGATGGAGGTGGTTGCCTCATCGTGGAAGTTGTCTTAAGATGAGATGAGTCTGGAATAACAGTCAGACAATACAATGTTGGCTACTTGAGAAATAAATCGAGAAAATATCAGTGAACTCTTAAAATTACCATTTCATTAAGAAATGGTATAACATTTGGAATTGTAATTAATGTTTTTGACAAATGCTAATAACTTTTCAGTTGCTGATTGAAATGAAATATTTGATTTAATATTTCTGAGTGCACTAATAGCATTGCTGTCTAACATACTGTTAGGGGAAAGTTGAAAAACTTAAAAGATCATTCATGAGGAGGAATTTGTTGTCTCCATAAATGGTAAGGAAAGATCACAAGTATAATTTAGATTTAAAATTGATTTTTGAGGTGAAAAAAATCGCCACATTATGGCAGTTGTAGCAGCAATATTTGAATGAATTTATATGTGCTGATTGTCGCAGTGACATTTAAATGTAATTTTACATGTGCTGATTGTAACAGTGATATTTATATGAATTTAGATGTGCTGATTGTAGCAGTGATATGTATATGAATTCAGATGTGCTGATTGTAGCAGTGATATTTATATGAATTTAGATGAACTGATTGTAGCAGTGATATTTATATGAATTCAGATGTGCTGATTGTAGCAGTGATATTTAAATGAAATTTTACATGTGCTGATTGTAGCAGTAATATTTAAATGAATTTAGATGTGCTGATTGTAGCAGTGATATTTATATGAATTTATATGTGCTGATTGTAATTTGTAAAATAACTTTTTTTAAAAATAAAAATATTCAGTGGCATTACTGATCCAGAAAATGGGAAATTATTTTACCAAGGTGTCAAGATCACAGAAATTTCATGAAATCCCACATCTGGGATGTCGTGGCTGATTTGCCTTAATAAATTGAAAAGGTGTCATCTTTCCACTTCTCATAGTTAGCAACATGGTTAACATGCCAACTTGTCAAGCCACATCTCACTGTATGAGTGAAACAATGTTCCATAAGATCACTTCAATTTACCAGTCGTGATGGACATAGTTTTCTTCATCTGCACGTAAGCTCTTACTGCAGCATCATCGCCACTGTTCCGGGTATCATGACTCTTGGGTACATACACGGCTTCACCAAGGCTGCCTTTACTCGCAGTTCCACACCGAGATTTGGCTCGTTTATTAGTCACCTTGTTGCCACCGATCACTTGTCCTACGACTGAATAACTGAGGTCGCCTGCTGACTGTAACAGGAATTGAAAGATTTTCGGTAATTGAGCATTAGTAATTCTGAGTCAGGGTTGTGATGCTTAAAATGTGCCATGGTTATGGCTTCCTTTACTGCCAAATTTCCCAAAATATATTGCTAGTCTACAATTAGATATAGATTAAAGATTTCTGTTAAAAATTATAAAACTGTAAATGCATCATTGTTCTACATGGCATCACTAATACCCCACTGTGTAATAGTCTAATAACAAACTATACTTATACAATTAAACATAGTAAGTAAAGGGATTGGATCTTTTTTCTCACTGGGTTGTTAGTTCTGTTGATTGGTGTGGAAGCATTGCTAGGACTGGTGGATGGGGCATAGCTTGTGGGTGGACGACTCGATGGTGGTTTTTTGCTGCTCGTTACGGTGGCCTCCGTGTGACTCCTGTAATATCACAAACCAAATAACTACATATCATATATCGCTACAATATGCGATGACTTCAGGGGAGCTTTTACAGCCATTCATCAGGAGGGCAGCTGCAGTCATAGCATGGAGGGAGTTACTTGTACAGATTAAAGACAGAATAGTACATCAGACATACCATTCCGTCTTGTAGTCTATGGGTCTGTCATGATACCGAGCGTCCTCCAACTGCACAGGCTCAGATTTAGTGTGGTTCCACAGTGGTGTTGGTTTGTCCACCTGCATGTACACACATAATATATATGGTAACTGTGTAAGGAATGGCAAATTTGTAGTGGATATCTTGACAATTCCATACACTGAATCATTTTTTTACATAATTTCAGATTCATCTCATGTTCCTCATGGACTATATATAGCTGGGTAATCCATTTATTAGTACATTTACATAAAACCTGACAAGGACAAATATGGAATCTGGTGACACTGCCTTCAACCTCATCATAGCAGTCTATTTTAGAATCACTGCAATATATATATGATGTACTGCTTCCAAAAATTAAATTTGAATTATTTTAGGAAGGACAAAGGACACTACACATTTAGTAATAACGGCACACATTTTTATCATCTACTTAGCAAGCTGCAATGTGTGTTATGATAGATTATCACCCATTGACAGTATTTATTTTACTGTATTTTACAGTACTTAATTATTACATGATCAAGTGTTTATAGTGAAGGAATGATAAATCATACCTGCCACACGTGAGAGCGATTCTGATGAGAGTCGACCATTTTCGTGATGGTCGCACGTAGAGCAACATTCTGTTTCTCCAACAGGTCAATGCGCACCTCATTGGCTGATATCTGATTCTTCATTTCCTCGGCTATATCACCAGATCCTGTACGTTGTCCACATGCGTCCGTATCACCATGGCAACCACATGCACTAAACTTCATACTCATTTTAATACTGTCTAATATAATGTACTCTCATCCAATAGATGATTGTTCAACATTTATCATGGATAGTGGGTTGCCATACCAAAGAGGTGACACATGTCATAGTAAGAGACATCAGATGCTTAGGTTTCCTTATTTCATTTTCTCTATTTTACATTACACTGATCTAAAGGTATTTGCCAATCACTATAACTAATTTTTACTGATTCATAGAAATGCCTAATCAAAAATAGTAACATGTGACTAGTAAAGTAAACCTTCGGTGTTTTGCCTAACTGGACCATTGAGGTCTGGGTATTCTACTAGTAAGCGATCTCTTTCTTCAGCTTGAGCGACCTTTGCCTTCAGCTCATCCTTCAGTGCTTCCATTTGTGTGATAGACTGCAGCAGGCTTTCCTTCTCTTGGTTCATCACTTCAATGATTTCCTGTCAAAATCATGTGTGTTGAAATACTGGTCAATCAACCGAGGCAGTCTGCTGATTAGGGTACTATTCTACATTCAACATGAATAATTCAACATTGATAATTAGTGTGGTGCTTAGATTGTTGAATTGAATTATGAAGACTCTGGATGTATATCTGTGGCATTTTTGAGGTACTGCTGTATATCCCGTCTGCCCATGGGTGGGTGTGCATAGCTCTTTAGGGCTGTAATGTAAGGGCTACTTCTATACACATTGTTGTATTTCGGATGTTCTCTAGATTGTTTAGGGGGCGCTCTCCCCTATCTGTCATCTCATTATATATATATGTTCATCAAATATCACAGACTGAGCGGAGTGCGCGACATGTGACATACATAGGCTGCCTGTAGGCTTTAGCAACCAGAAGCATGAACAAATGACAGTCACCTGTCTGCCCAGACTCAGTGGGTTTCTCCACTCTTTAAAACTCAGGCTTATTCATTTGCCGTGTTAATCACATAGGCCCATATGAGGATTACCGTGGTGATCAGCCTATTTCTGACTAACTGTTGACATTCTGTCTGATTAATTGCCATATAGTATTCAATACAACTCACCTTATCTTTGGCTGACTCTTTCCTCAGTGCAACCAACTCACTCTGTGTGACCTCGAGTTGACCTCGAATATCATCACGTTCCCCCTCCAAGTCAATCAGTTCCCCTCTCAACTCCTCACTGTCATGATCCAGCTCCTCAACACGTCGTATCAATGACTCATGTTTACTCTTGACATTCTGTGTAGATGAAAAAAGATTTTGGTAACCAAATTTCTTGATTTTGATCATTTCTTATTTAATAAATGAACTGAACATACAAGTGTTATTAACATTAAAATAGATATTTTCAACAACTCATCCATCACAAACGTCATAAATTGTAAACAAATTGCTCAATGAAACCTATAGTTTCTCACATTGTGCAACACAATTATAGTATTTGTACTGCCCATTTAGTTGATGCCTACGGTCTGCTTTATCGAATGAATAATCATATTGAAAACTAATGCAAAGCATTTACAGTATGAAGCTAAAGCCATGGCTGAATGTAGATCTATCTGTTGTTCAGAATTGTAGGCACAGTCCGACAAAACTCGATGGTTTACAGAACAAATAAACTAATCATAATCAGTGACGTCGTTATAGTAACATAATAAAAGTTAACATAGCATTTTTGGGGCCACTCGTGAATTCCAGCTTATTCCTATCCACATTCCTATACATAAAACATAAATGCACACCTCGCATAAAACGCAATACCTGCTGGTATTTCTCGGCGCTTTTATTCTTTGCCTGTTCACGTAACAGATCCTTTCTTGCTGTCGCAACGTCGTCTGTGACATCTCTTAAATGCGTTGTTAACTCACACACGCGAGACTCTAGCTCGCTCACACGTCGTGCCTCAACCCTCACCTCACTCAACTCAGACTCCAACTCACTCTTAGCATGCTCTGCATTAAAACACATACAAGTACAATTAACATCACTAATTATTCCCTCATTTGATGTTATGTCATGGAACCAGGTAGGATAAGAATAGAATCTGGGGTAGTGGGGTAATGGTTATTTAATATGGTTTTATATTACATAAGTGTTCTTTTTTTCCATTTTTAGTACCAAATAGTATTAGATGAAATATATAAAAAGCAAACTAGATTAAAAACTTCAGTAATGGTGCTATTGTACAGAGGACACATGATTGATCATGATAGAGATAAAACCACGTGATTACTCCACAAATTCTCCAGAACTATGCACACTTACCCAAACTGTTCAGGGTTGAAGTCTGCTTCTCTAATTCACACTCGATTCGTTTCAGCTGAGATTCAAGCCCTTTTTTCAAAGTGACTACTTCTTCCTTTTCTCTTGTCACCGCTGCTATATGCTCCATGTATTCTTTCCTTTTTACTACGACCTCATTATCCACATGTTTCCTAAATGCTACTTGATTCTCTTTCTCTATTTTCATTTCTTCATTATGCTTATTAACCAACGATAGGAGCTGTTTATTCCTTGCTGTCTCTCTTGATATTTCATCCTTCAATGTGTTAACTGTCTCATTCAGACTATCAAATTGTTTCGTAATTCTCGTAAAGTCTTTATTTTGCTCACTGACCCACTCACTGACTTCATTCGCCGTCATCCAATCAATATTAGCGACATGTGGTTTGAATTTCTGCAATGCTGATGGAATAGCATGTTGTTTACACATGCCAATTACTCTCTCACCGATATCTCGTAGATTCTTCTGTACTACGGCGCATGACTCGCAAGGCAAGAAGGCGGTCTTGTACGTTTGAGCAGCGCGGTGACAACAATCCTGTGAAATATCCTGCACTGGGCTATTCTTGGTACATTGTGATGTTGGTGGGCTGGGAGGTGTCATTAGAGATGTAACTCTAGGAGCTCTATTGTCACTATTCTCCTGTAATTTCTTTAAACTCCGTTCTGTCTCCAACAGCCTGTTTGTTGTCTGGAGTGCCTGAATATTGCAGATAATTACAACATTTTGATTGTATTATTCTATTTAGTAAAGCAGTGGCCCATGGGCAATGATAACATTAGCAAACTTAAAGCATGCAAAAGTCATTTTAAAATTTTTACCACTTGCATGATTACTTTGCAACCATCACCAATAGCAACATTGATTTTAAACTTTTACCAACAGAAACAAGAGGCCAAATAGGTCTCAAAAAAACAAACAAAAACTAAGAAAAAATACAAAAGTCTAATAAAAAAAGCCATTGAGATGTTAGAATATAAGTGAAAACTTAAATAACTGTCCCTAAATAAATAAAAACAAAAAAATCGAAAGGCCAAAAAGGCCTACAGACACTCGGACATTAAAACAAAAGGGCCAAACAGACCTCAAAACATTCAGATATTAAAACACTCATTCAGGTAATCAAAGAAAAAGCCAAAGAGATAATTTTATACTCAAATGGAACATTGAAAACATTCAGAAATTTTTTTATTAACAATGCAACAACATCGGTAGAAATTACCCCACGCCCTCTTGGTCTGATGATTATGATAAGCTTAACACATCTCAAAGAAACCAACCCAAGGATAATATCTGTCAAACTGCAGAGCTCTGCGACCAGTGGTTCTTGAGGAAAAACCAGACAACAGGTGAAATCTGATCACATAATCTCACCGAGCATAACCTCAGGTGAGCTAAAAATACCAGAAATTTGAATTAACTTTTTAACGTCCTGGATTAGTTGATAGGAAGCAGGTTCTTGAGTGATCAAGGTGCAAAAACAGATATCACCTGTTCGACAACACTCATTGGCTCTTCTTCAATAACATACATAATACATACATACACTTGTCTCTAACATAACCATATTTATTAATTGCAAAATGTATCATAGAGCCTGGCTGAAGCATAGAGTATATAAATATGGTAATTTTTCGTGGTAGTTAATGCTTATTGGTATAATGATAAGCTCGTGACTACTCATCTACTGAGGGTATACACACAAGTATTCAATCCACCTCACTACCTATTATCTCAAGGACCGATGTTTCTGTCCAGCTCTAAAATAACTTTTAGTGTTGTTAATACCTCTGATTTCTGCTGCTGTATAGTTGAATGCAACTTAATCATCCGATTCCAGAACTTCCTTGTGACTATTCCGACAGATGTGTTAATGGCAGCCCCACAATCCTTGCCTGATGTTGTAAGACCATCAATATACTTGTTCATCAACTGGATGTACAACAAAAGCCTGCAAATACATATCAATGCGCAATACATAATCTGAAATAATAAGGTGAACCATTAATTTATGAATCCTGTAGTTTTTTATGACAATTAATGACCGATGCCTCACATCATTAACTGTTTTTCCGTTCATGTACTATGATGAAAAGATTCAATTGGCAATGCAAATCTCGCCAACAAATACAGTGGAAACCGTTACGCTGCTGAGTGATTTGGGTTACATGTATTTAGCAATATCAATACACAGTAATATGCATGTGGTTATAGCTTAGACTTAGATGATAGAGCACCATACTAGTTATATAAAGGGCATAGGCTCATGGCTCCGTAAGGGAAAAATTATTTCAAAAGGAGAGGAAAAACTCTCAGCCTTTTTTGCACTAAGAAATGTAGGTATTTATACATCCATGTGATAAAGCATACATGTAAAAATTTTATTTATGTTAACTGATAAAGTTATTCTTCAACTGAATATACTCTAACGTGAAAATATGCCGAAACATACGAATAGTCAGTGTGAGAAACCCTATCTTTAATAATAATAATTTCAAAGAGTCAAAGACTTACTTTGGAACACACACCGAATAACCATCTAAATTACACAATACTTATGTAAATTAAATTTTTTGTAAGAATGAACAACCATCACTGAAACAGAGCCCCTTTTATTGAACTTTGGGTTGCTTCAGAGAATTTCTTATAAACATAATGTAATACTCAACCAATAGAATTTGTCAAACTGAACTTGTTTACAACTTTGGAATCTTCCGGAATTAAGCATGGCGTAATAAGAAACTGTCAATCAATTTACATTGTTAGCTAAACCAGTCAGGCCAGCCTAGTGCATCTGCACTGCTGCCAATATAAAAGACTAAATTAGCAAATTTGGAAACTGGATTAATTAGATAACAATCTTCCATAATTAAGCGCAACAAAATATAAAACTTAATCAATTTAAATCGATAGCTAGACAAGTGTTCAGCTTAGTGCATCCGCACTGCTGTCAATGTAAGACTAAATTAGCAAATTCAGAAAGTAGATGAAATAGATATAACATAAGATGGCATACCTGTCAATAACGAGTTCATAAAGAACAATGTGTGATACCTGCGTGTCCTCTACTTCATTTTCAGCATACGTATAGACCTCAAGTAATTCCGTTATATCTAAATCACATGACTTTTTATCAGGATACTTCCATGAATGACTGTTGATTGGTCCAACCCGCGATGATATGTCGATGATGGAAACTTGCAGGTCATTTATGTCATGTTGTAAGCTTTCCATGCACAAAGCATCGCCAAGTAAATGTGCCATTCTGTATGGACACCTGAAATGGCATTTTTACACGCTAATAAAACTGTTTAATGGTGTTTAGATCTCAGTTATCTTGCTTTAAATATATATTATATGAGAATCAGTGTAGATGTTGGTCAGGCATCTCTCTGGTCATTTGGAGTTCATTGGTTCGAGCCCCTGCAACATTTTTCTGCTATTATCCGTGAAAAATTTTGGTTAGCCCCCCTATTAACATTACGTTGACAGTAATCGTAATGTCGAATAATGGAACATGTCTGTCTATATCATATATATGTGTAACGATCAATGCAATATGAATATAATTTTAATAATGATTATGACGTGAAGACGGTGCGGTTATGTGGTTTTTGCTGACTAAAGTAAAGTTACGACTGTGAACTTTTTAGTGCATGAAAAACACTAAGATTTTTACTTTATTAATGTGATTTATTGCAGTCATTGAAATGCGCACACTTGTGGATGTAAACTCTCCTCCCAGATGAGTCGTAGTAACTTGCGGCGACGAGAAATGTTTGGTAAACAACACGGGAGACAACTCCTTGATTCCTTTCTCGTCTCTAGAATAAAAAAAGCCCGATACACCCACATTAGTAAAAACTGCCTTTAGTTTTAGTCTCGTTAATCTTTCATTTTTCATTCGGCGACATTACATAGAGAAATTCGAAACAAAATTTACAAGATATTACATATTACCCAAGCCTAAATTACTAAACGCACGGTCCGACGATATGGTGACGTAAATTAGAAATGGTTCACAGCATTGTTCAAGACAACGTAGGATCCCCATCAGAGGGTGTAATCGAATGGGCAAGAATCTGTCTGTTTATTTGTTAGTGTAGGGCGTGGGGATGATTTGTTAGTGTAGGGCGTGGGATGTGTTGGGTTAATGTGGGGCGTGTGATATGTTGGGTTAGTGAGGGGCGTGGGTGTGATTGGTTAGTGTGAGGGGTGATTGGTTAGTGTGGGGCGTGGGGGTGATTTGTTAGTGTAGGGCGTGGGGATGATTTGTTAGTGTAGGGCGTGGGATGTGTTGAGTTAGTGAGGGGCCTGGGGTGATTTGTTAGTGTAGGGCGTGGGAGGTGATTGGTTAGTGTGGGGCATGAGATATGATGGGTTAGTGTAGAGCGTGAGATGTG
>WURV02211487.1:0-10986 GCA_011762755.2 Epimenia babai
ACAGTATGCATGGGGCATGTGCTGCTGGTGTGTATAGTGTGATGTACTATTACATTATTGCAATGTGGGCCACTACAGGTCAAAATGGTACAGGTCATATTGGTACAGGTCATAATGGTACAGGTGATTATGACTAAAAATGGGACTCAGGTACAGGTAGATTCTGTGCAGCGATCTAACTACCAGGCCACATGCCACTGTCATAGTTACAGTAAACAGATGTAATATCTGTGAGTGCCATAAAACAGGGGAGGGTGCTGTCTTACACTGTGAGCTCACGAGCTTATGTTTGAAGGCTGCAACAGTTGCAGCGCTAGTGACAGATTTTGGCAACAAATTCCAGTATGCGACTACTGCAGGGAAGAATGAAGTAATGTAGAAATTTTTATTACAGTGTGAAACAAGATCTGATTTCTCCATCTCTTGTTGGCAGTACGGCGGGGAGGGAGTAAATAGGTTAAGGGGATATGCAATATGTTACACATGATTGTAAAGCACCCCATTCTTCTCGTATCTCCCATCCCAATGGCGTCTGCATTACTGATAGTCTGATACACTACTAAAGCCGCTCAAATTACTGCAGGCACATCTCATACATACTGTGAGCAGCGAGTCGATTTTCAATGGTAACCCTTCAATGAGTGTCAGTATGCCATGCATTTTAGCCATACTCATAAATTCTCGAATGTACGTTTGGTAACATTGGGTTTTAACCTATGATGAGTACCCACGCAGGTTGCGTTGAAGAAAGAGATAAAATGGTAACACCGTCTTGACTAATGTCAACATTAACACATATTTCGCATTTAAAGTTTACTTTGCTGGGTGCAATGACTGAGTGAGCAAAGGCGGCGTAAACAATACAGACAAGTTGTAATTGCCTCACTTTGACTTTACTATTCTTCGTATTTTACGATAATGACTAACCAAGTCTAATTTTTAATAATCACCATACCTCGCATGGTAAAAAGAATGCCTTCGGCATTTCTTCAGAGCTCGAAATAACAACTAATTTTATATTCAAGACACGGACTGATTAACTTCGATGAGTTATTAAAATGAAAATGACTAAAAACGACACGAGTCACGACTAAGGTAACACGATTCGGCTGAGCAGTGGAAATCTATTAAAATGTTTGTACTTATTATAAACGGCACAGGCTGCGGTAAATCTGCGACAACCCGATAAGGCATTTCATGGCTACACCATGGCTAGGCGGTAAAATACCGTACTAAAACGTTACAGTGTCGACAAAATAAATAATTCATTTCATTTCTGAAGCAGCAGACCGCCAAGCCCTATCAATACAACGTTTGAAGTAAACGTCTGCTATGTTTACGTCATGTGATTTTCACGTGATGGTATGTCACGTGCTCTCTGTAAATCACGTTGTTTAAAACGGTTGCAAAAAAATTGGGATTTCCACGTATAAACGGAATTTGTACTCTCTCAGATCCGACACAATCTTCTAAAATGATGATCTACTTGAAACACGATTCATACTAACTACAGATAAATTGATTATAGAGTAGACTGTATAGCTTACAAAATATACCAACAGACATTCGTTTCACTTCTATATATTAAAACTACTATTAACATGCCATTAATGAAAGCTCAAGTCAACTCAATGGGGCTTTTTCAACCTTAGGTAATATATGTACATAATATATAGAGTACATCATAGCTATTCTCATTAGGTCAAAGACGTCGTATTAATTGCACTAAGTGTTAAGATAAGACTACAGTGGAGGTTCTTGATAAATATTTAATCAATCAAATAGTGAAGCTGTAGGCTGGCGACCTATTTCAGATCTCTCCAATCACTTTCAAACTCTTTCCTGGCAAAGTCTCATCTGATAATGCTGATTTCTCCCCCAAATTTTCTCGTCGCAATCTGGGCATGTATATCAGTAACGGCTTGCATTATTTTTTGGCAGAAAAATAGTAACTGTTATCGTCCCAGTACAAACTGTGTGTCAAGACAGCAGAAACTATCTCATACCTAGAAAATTGCAGATGATTAGATACAAATAATCTACTATCAGCAATCAATAAGTACCCAATGCAAATAATCTACCATCAACAATCAATAAGGACACAAGAAGTAAAATTGTAATACGACTTAACAAAAACAAGAACAAATAATTTAATAAAAATCCACTTGTGTCAACACCAAATTCTGGTCGGTGTAATAATTTCAATATTAATATAATAGCATCGTAAAATTTAGGTCTACATCGATTTACTGTATATGTTGTATGCGTTTTTTGGTAAAGCATGGTTTTACTTGTATTCTTAAATGAATAAAAAGAGGAATAGTAGGTTTTGTCCGGATTTTTTTTGTAAGCGTATCTTATCATGTGTAGTCAAGGTCGGCTTAGCGACCTTTTCGATTTTCAACATGGCGACTACAAAAATGATTTTAGGAAATGGGCTACCAAAAGGCCTTATTCTGTCCGCAAGAACGCAAACGGTACCATCTATGGCCCGGTCTGCACCACGCCCGCCTATTTTAGCGAATGACCCAATTATCGTGCCTAAACAACTGAAAGGAAATACCAGTTACACACTTTCTAGACATATTCCCAAAAGATCAATCAGCGCGAAAAATTCTTTAGCCGGTAACGACTAACGTACTCTTGATGAACTGGATATAGTACTACGGATAAAATAGCCTATTATGTATATAATAATAAATACCACGGATAAAATAGCCTATTATGTACATAATAATAAATATTGCTTATTGCATTCAGAGATAAGCAATACACTTACTGCAGACAAATACCCACAAATGACTCAACCTAAACTTGTCTTCTAATGCCCGCTTCTCGTGATATGTCGCGATTATGTCGTTATATGATAAATTATCGTACAGTATTGTAGTTTATGATGTAAGTTACAATTGTGTATTTTACTGTCAATATTGATGTGCTTGTAATATATGATTGGGAAATGCAGAATATCTTAACTAATTACTTGGCTTAAATAATAGATATCAACCAATCGACTTCACTATGATCTAAGCTATAGCCTCTATGAAACAAGGGTATAACTAAATAATTATGTGTGTTGTTTATTCTAGCCGCATCGCAGGTACGCTATGGCCATACGGATCTTAAGGCTCCAGATTACTCAGAATACCGGAAGAAGAGTAACCTTGACCCACACCGAAAAACTAGTCCGGACTCGGTTGCTAACCAACGGGCATTTACTTACCTCATGATTGGGGGTAACATATTTATATATATCATTACTAATGTATCATAAACATGATCGTCATAAACACATAGGTGGAATCATCATGACTTGTGTATGATAATTTTTTCGGCATTATTTGTTGCTGCTACATCGTAGTCACTGTCAGACATTAAGTTTTTCAACAAATGCCTATTACACAATTCACAACCCTGTAACCACTTCAGTACTTATCAGTAGTTTCACTACACAACACTTCGGCCACTTCTATATATGTCACACACTCCGCTAAGTCTATGATGGGTCCATGTGTATTTACAATGAGATGATGACATAGAGAGGAGGTAGGTGACATAGAGATTATTTATAGAGCAAACGTCAGAGGGAAAAAGCCCCAACAGAACCACACTGCAAGGGCTACCTAGACCCCCATATGGGCAATGGGGTTTAAGGCATTTTCAGCCTGAAAAACGCCACAGTTAGTATACTGGTTAGAGCGTGATTTGAACTTGGGACCAAGTCAAACGCTCTAACCATTAACACACATTACATGAGACAATGTATCACACAGTCGGTGAAGCCTCCACCAGCCAGTCTGTCTCACACTGTATGAGGCGTTTAACTGTATATCTATATCTATATTTCCCATCATGCACCGAAACCCTTTGTCATTCACTAGGAGGTAGTGCGATCGGTGTCTACGCGGCCAAGAAAGTAGTCCACACTTTCGTTGGCTACCTCAGCGCACCGGCTGATGTTCTTGCTTTAGCCAAGATAGAGATTGATCTGTCGACTATACCCGAGGGCAAGAATGTCGTGTTCAAATGGAGGTCGCTGGAACTCTATAAATAGTGTCTGCTAAATTAGCGTACTGTCATATTTGTAGGTTAAAACAATCAGATTCTGTGTAGCTTCAAACGCATGGGACAATTATTGAAATAAAGGGAGTAAATAAAGCTTTAAAATGTTTGGTTATCATGATTTTGTTGGTGAAAATTTCAAAGATCATAATCATATTGATGGGGCCTGCTGATTATATTACAACTTTGACTAACATCCATTTCCTCGATAATCTGACACCACCTGACTGTTGTTATGGAGGAGACATGCTGAATCGGGGTATTTTGAGTCTGAGAATGCCGCGTTTACTTTGTCGATATTTCTTCTCCCTGAATATGGACGGGTATTTTCCACTCACACAACGACGTGTTATTCTCTGGCGACTCTACTTTCTGCAGGGGTAAACCGCTGTTTGTGCGACATCGAACTGCAGAAGAAATCAGTAATGAAGAATCGGTGAATCTGGCCGAGTTACGTGACCCTCAGCCTGACAAAGATCGTGTCCAAAAACCCGATTGGCTCATTGTCCTTGGCATCTGCACACACTTGGGTACGCACCCAGTTACTATAGTGACATATTATTTACTTATAGTAGAGTGATGAATCTTTTGCAAGGAATTTTCCATAAACATGTAATGAAATACCGTGACATTTTTCAAAGAAACCAAGTGATAATAGCCATCCTATCTGGAATGTGTAAATTTTCATTTGCTTCTACATTTGATTTTATCTACCACGTTTTCTAATTTATTATTTCAACATCACTGCAGAAATCTTAAGCCAATGATAGCACTCAAATCTTTTACTAATAATTATATTGATTAACACACTGATGCTGTCACCGACTAGTTGTTCCTGATTGGACGCTGGCTGCCACTGACTAGTTGTGTTGTTTGTAGGATGTATTCCACTGGCTAACCAGGGTGATTTCGGGCCCGGTGGTTACTACTGTCCGTGTCACGGCTCTCACTACGATGCTTCGGGGCGTATCCGCAAGGGTCCCGCCCCCCTCAATCTCGAGATTCCCCCGTACGAATTCGCCGACGATAATTTACTTGTAGTTGGTTGACTCTCTAAAACTCGCTATCCATTAGGGGCATCAACAGGCACCTCCACATTGAATTATACATCGTACAATGTATTACTGCATATAAATAATAAATATCACAAATGTTGGTGGCGAAAGACACCTGATGGTACACCGGTGTGTGGTATGGTGGTGCACTGATGTATAGCGCAGTATGTGTGGTACACAAGTGTATGATATGGTGGTACCCTGGTGTACAGTGTAATGGTTGGAAAATGTTTTCAATCTCAATTTTTATATTTGGATACTAAATAATTTCACACTAGAAGTTCATACTATTAAACCTATTTATTCAGAATTTCTAAAACTATCGATGACCAACAGATTATTCACAGCTTCATGTAGATATTCTGAGCTGAATTTTAATGTGGATCTGCCGGTTTTACCTCTCTGTATATAAGTTAGCACCATTGAGAGTATAGGGAATAAATGAGCATTCATTAAATTTCAATCCAGGTAAGACAGAGTGAAGTTTGAATTTGACGTTAGTTTTTCTCAAGTTGAAGTGATCATCTAAGATTCAGACGGAAAAATTATTTGATATTTTTCAAATAATGAAATTATAGTACATTTTATATGTATTATCGGTGTGTGAATTATCTCTCGAGATATTGACGGTGTGCGATATAACTGCTTCTCTCAAAGTAAACTATAGTTTGTCTACTCTGAAAAATGACTGCGTGTTTATTATTATGATATAGGTTGCTTAATAAATTCCTGGCTATTTCTCAACTTCTTACTTCTTACGTGTTAATGATGATGTAACTCGTAACCTGGTCGCAGAAGAGGAGACAGAAAGACGCCGAAAGACGATGTCATATCAATCTATAGAAAATATTTAGTCAAGTAGAACAGTGAAATGAAAATTAGCCATTGGGCCATACTACTCTCCTGCAGAAATACGCGAGAAAGGAACAAGTGTAGACGAGCCTTATTAAAATGTCTGATAGCCATGTGTTAAAAGGGCACTATAAATCAAGACAATTTCATCTCATTTAATAGTTAGTGTTATTAATGGTTTAGAAAGGTTTACTTGACTTATAACTGTGACCTTGGCGCTGAGCTGATATGGGCTGATGACATATCTATGAATTCAGTTCTGAGCTTATACAGACTTACAACTGATACCTACAACCTCAGCTCTGAGCTGATATAGGCTGACAACTGATATCTACAACCTCAGCTCTGAGCTGACACAGACTGACAACTGATATCTACAACCTCAGCTCTGAGCTGATACAGGCTGACAACTGATATCTACAACCTCAGCTCTGAGCTGATACAGACTGACAACAGATATCTACAACCTCAGCTCTGAGCTGATACAGACTGACAACTGATATCTACAACCTCAGCTCTGACCTGATACGGGCTGGCAACTGATATCTACAACCTCAGCTCTGACCTGATACGGGCTGACAACTGATATCTACAACCTCAGCTTTGAACTGATACGGGCTGACAACTGTTATCTACAACCTCAGCTCTGACCTGATACGGGCTGACAACTGATATCTACAATCTCAGCTCTGAGCTGATACGGGCTGACAACTTATATATGCGACCTCAGCTCTGAGCTGACATGGGCTGATGACATCTGCGACCTCGGGTATGACCTGATACGGGCTGACAACTTTTATCCATAATCTTCTAGTATTTATGATTTATCTGATAATAAAGGTTGGCGATAGATTCATATGACTTGATAAAAATATCTGCTTAACTAAATCTATAATTCAATATATTTTGCTTGTAAATAATGTTATGCGTAATGAATAATTTACTATCTATTTGATTATTATGTAAATATTGTATATATTATGTTGGATAAACTTCATCTTCAATTTCCGGGATTCCACTCAGTAGAAGGCCATATGTGGATCATTGGATCACATTACACTCAGCCTGTAGATAGCCATATGTGGATCATTGGATCACACTACACTCAGCTTGTAAATGGCCATATGTGGATCATTGGATCACATTACACTCGGCTTGTGGATGGCCATATGTGGATCATTGGATCACATTACACTCAGCTGGTAGATGGCCATATGTGGATCATTGGATCACGTTACACTCAGCCTGTAGATGGCCATATGTGGATCATTGGATTACGTTACACTCAGCCTGTAGATGGCCATATGTGGATCATTGGAACACATTTCACTCGGGTTGTGGATGGCCATATGTGGATCATTGGATCAAATTTCACTCGGGTTTTGGATGGCCATATGTGGATCATTGGATCACATTACACTCGGCTTGTGGATGGCCATATGTGGATCATTGGATCAAATTTCACTCGGCTTGTAGATGGCCATATGTGGATCATTGGATCACATCATGGACGATTGCCCAACAGACATATTTGTTTAGTTAGTTACGTCTCAACAATGAAAACTAAAACTCCCAAATCAGTTTTTATTATATTTATTTTTCTTCGTCTAAGTGAGATGAGTGAGATGAAAAACACAAGTAAAATTAGTACAACTGATGGCATCGTGAAAATGATTAAAACGCGTTAGATCTATCAGAATTTTTCTACGAGACCTAAAATTCTGTTCTGCTCGATTTCTTTGGATTCTGAATCTTTGTCATCGCCAATATTTCCAGCAAATTCTGAAATAAACATAGTCGGTTCATATGGAGAGAACAAGTATAGGGAAATATAGAAAAATTTTATGGAGAGAAATAAACATTGTGATATAGAGGAGTTAACATGGCCGACCTTATCTAGTAGGAAATGATAAAGATGGCTGATATAGTTTTAGTAAACACAGTGGTGTGCGTTAACATGTTAGCCATATTCGTAAATACGACCGCGCCTGATTGCATCTGATGAAGACTGCTTCATAACGAAAGCTTGTGTTAATCTATACAAGATAGTCAAAAAAGGTGTTACCTTCGTGTTGTGGAGAGAAAATAACCATATATATAAAATATGGCCTAACTTGTCTACAAAAAAATTATACATTATAGATTTCTAATTATAGAAATAATTCTCATCACTTCGTTTAAAGAAACATGGCCGACCCGTAGCGAGAGATAGCTACCAGTGATTTTTGTATAATACACACCCCTCATTATACTCTTGATGCTTTTCACGGAGCCACCCCTCAGATTGATGATTTGCATGACTCTCTGTTTGATCTGCAACAGCATCACTAGCATCGCAGGTAACCGTTTAATACACGTGTCTTAGCGTGACACCATTGTCAGATGATCACTGGGTAATTTTATCTTACATCCTGATATCCATGTTATGTTGATGTATTTATACATATTTTTGTGGGGTGCCCTCAACAGAATGTTACCATACAAGAAAACTATTCGTCTGCTACTGGGAGTGAACCATGATTAACAGATTACTCATCAGATATTCTACCCACTGAGATTTGTATCACAGCTGGTTATCAGATATTCTACCCACTGAGATTTGTATCACAGCAGCATATCAGATATTATACCAACTTAGATTTGTGTCACAGCTGGTTATCAGATATTCTACCAAGCCAGACTTACTAGAGTTTATTCAAATATTTAATATGTATACTTCCACCTAAAAAAATTCCCATGTTAGTATATATTCATTTGAATAGGTATTTTTTGTAAAACAATGTGACAAATGAGGTGTTATGGGTTAGTGATTGCCCCAGTATTGCATGAAGCTCTACAGTGAGACAGTGACTGGGTGTGGGGTGTGGCGTATCCATACGTGTCTCTATATATATATATATAGCTTGTATAGGCTATACACTGACTGTGCTTGGGCCATTTGCGCATGTCTCGAGCATGATAAAGTCAATGAGCTGCAGGGTGAACAACCCCGCATCCAGACGTTTCATGTAGTTCTCTCCCTCCTCGTCTGGATCTTCTTCCTCGTCCAACAATTGCTGCGGTCACAAAGTGACAATGTCACGCATCTAACATCACTCGCTGCGGTCACATAGTGACAATGTCACGCATCTAACATCACTCACTGCGGTCACAAAGTGACAATGTCACGCATCTAACACCACTCGCTGCGGTCACATAGTGACAATGTCACGCATCTAACATCACTCGCTGCGGTCACATAGTGACAATGTCACGCATCTAACACCACTCGCTGCGGTCACAAAGTGACAATGTCACGCATCTAACACCACTCGCTGCGGTCACAAAGTTACAATGTCACGCATCTAACATCACTAGCTGAATGACTGTTTACAAGTCGGGGGAAACCCAGCCTGTAACCAGTGCCAGCTAAACCCCGACATTTCTACTTTTTCAAGCCATATCTATCCAGTGCAGAAACACAAACACAGAGAGTTGACAAGAGCAACTCACAATGCTCACAATGATAGAGCAGTACGTTAACAAAACCACGTGTCGCTGGTATTACCCGAGGTTTGAATGATGTCTGTTCTGTCAACTAAGATATACTATTCCCCAACCCGCTATATAACTTTGTTATAATGTGCCTTCAACAGACACTGTACAGAAACAGTGGATATACGATTATAAGATTATATGATTATATGATTACACATACGTAAGACTTTTCCTTTTCAATTTGCTGATCAATTCGTCGCACGCGTTCCACATATTTGAAGTGGAGCTCCAGTAATCGTTCAACTTTCTCGTGGTCATTTTCCGTGAATTTGTTGATGAGCCGTTGTCGCTGGGTTTGTTGACAAGATTTCAGGAGGGAGCACAGAATAGATGCTGTATGCTCTGGAATTGTGACAGTGACCGGTGAAAATTTAAGGAGCCCAGGACTGAGGCTGTTACGTCTGTAACAGTCAAGAAGCAAAATGACCAAGGTTCTCGTACTTTGAAAATTGGATAGAAGTGTATGAGGTATCACACTATCGTGTACATGTGACTAAGATTTGTATCGCAGCTGGTTGACAGTTCATCATATATCAAGTAACCTTCATCAGGTTTAAGGTTTATTAGTCTTGAGGCCAGTCTACTCAAGGGCCAACAGTTTATACATGAAGAGGTCTAGTCAACATCACTAAAGTCGTCACCTTCCATCTCCCTGGGGCCAGGTCCACCGCGAGCTTTCTTCGGGGTCTTCATAAAAAGTGGAAATATGCTACGCAACCCGAGGATGTCAACAAATTTCTGGCAGCATTCTCTCCCCTCATCACCGGTCATCGCGTGGTCAAGTACTTTGAGGGCTGTGTTCCGTGACATCTTCTTCTCTCTGTGCCATGATTTATGGATACAATCTCTCATGTAATACTCCGAGATTGTGAATTTAGGAATATAAGGAGATGTATAGCCACTGATACACACTTTTCAGTTTATACCACACGTTTCAGTTTACACCACACGCTTCAGTTTATACATGCTTCAGTTTATACCACACGCTTCAGTTTATACCACATGCTTCAGTTAATACCACATGCTTCAGATTATACCACACGCTTCAGTTTATACCACACGCTTCAGTTGATACCACATGCTTCAGTTAATACCACATGCTTCAGTTTATACCACACGTTTCAGTTTATATCACACATTTCAGTGTATACCACACGTTTCAGTGTATACTACACGCTTCAGTTTATACCACACGCTACTGTTAACACCACATGCTTCAGTTTATACCACATGCTTCAGTTTATACCACACGCTTCAGTTAATACCACATGCTTCAGATTATACCACACGCTTCAGTTTATACCGCACGCTTCAGTTTATACCACATGCTTCAGTTTATACCACACGCTTCAGTTAATACCACATGCTTCAGATTATACCACACGCTTCAGTTTATACCGCACGCTTCAGTTTATACCACATGCTTCAGTTTATACCACACGCTTCAGTTAATACCACATGCTTCAGATTATACCACACG